>PVKY010002109.1:0-27443 GCA_004027775.1 Bradypus variegatus | reverse complement strand
AAGTACTATAAAATATCTGTCTTCTTAATAAAAAAAATTAATGTTACAAAGTGATCCTTTAATCTCTTTATGCACTTTTTATGGCCACCTTGGCAGGAGAGAAGAGATGGGCCTCTGGGCCCAGCTTCCTCCCCAGGGCCTCGCACGGCCGCCTGGGTCTCTGTGAACTCCTTTCTCTCTCCGCTCATCCTCCCCGTCCTTGCTCTCTCCTCCCCTCTCAGCGGACTGGCGGCCCAGGCGCCTCGGCTGAGCCTGAGCTCCTCGGGGTCCACGCAGCGATTTGTGCAGGTGTGCGGGCTGCAGCGGTGACCCCGCCCTCGGATCGGCCCCTGCCCCGCCCCCTCCCCTCAATCCCCACCCCCACCAACTCTCCTGTGTTGGCTGCTCCACCTGTCTCTGCCTTTGGGATTTCGTGTCTCTACAATTCACTCTGCCTTCTTCATTTGAGGTTCTCTCTCCTTTAACACAAGGACGACGTGGTCTGCGGAGGCCTGGCCGGGCTGACTGCAGGGGTTGTTTTCACTTGCTGTTTAGGTGGCTGGGACTCGCATACCCGCGCGGACAGCAGGATCCGTCTGTGATGGTCCTCATTGCCTTGCAGGCTGAAGTGAGCAATGATCTGTGGTGACTGCTCAGAAAAGTGTTCAGTCTCGACGGGCCCTTTCACCAGCATCCCCCCAGCTGCGGCTGAGCTCCCTTTTCCCCTCTCAGGCAGGTAGTGGGAACAGCTCAGCAGTGAAAGCAAAGGTAAGCTCCAGAAAAGCGTCGGGGCTGGGAACCTCATTTCAGCCACTTCCATCCTGGCCTGGTCTCTTACCCTGTTTCTGTAATCAAATATGCAGTTATTGAGCACCAGCTGTATGCCTGACATTAGAAGGGATGCAGAGAAGTATAAGCCCACCTGGAGGCACATGGGGTCATCAGTCATACCCATGTGAAAACAAATGATCTTGTGCCATGCCACACAGGATATAGTTAAGGAGAGCAGAAATACTTGGGGACTGTCTTGGAGAAGGAGGATTGGTGAAGGCTGGTGAGTCAGACAGGTTCACAAAGGCGCTAAGACCTCAGCTGGATCTTAAAGGATGGTTTAATGGAAAGAGAATGTGAGTCAAAGGTGCAGAGGAAAATAAGCCCAGGCAGCCTGCTGGTTTGTCTTGGAGAATAAACTGAAATTGGACTAGGTGTGTAGGGCAGGTTCATTCTTGTAGCACTACTCAAAATCCAGGCTGAGGAATATAGATTTCCATGGCTTCTCCCAACCTCTGTCAGAGGGCAAGGAGCAATGGAGAGCACTAATTCCTCATATTTCTATAAAAGGACCACTATAAGCCATATAGGGTAGAAGTCAAGGGCACAGGCCAGTGTGAGACTGCCTGGGTTCAAATCCCTGCCCCGCCACTTCCTAGCTGTGAAGGCTTGAGCAAGTTGCCTGCCCAGGGATCAACCCAACCTCAAAGGGTTGTTACAAGAGATAAATGAGGTAGGACTGGAAGTGCTTAGCAAAGGAAAGCGCCAGACCCAAAGTAAGTGCTCATTATGTGTTAGTCATAATACAGGGCAGAGGCAAATGGTGATTAAAAGATAAAGGTTACCTGTGGCTACCAAGCAGTGGGCCCCTTCCTGTGCATGTATCTGCACCATGCCCTTTGAGCCTCCCCTCATCGTTCATTAGCGAGTTATTGCATGACATGAGGTACACATCACGTTTTAGTGTGCCCGCCCCTCTCGCTCTTGGTTGTAGCATGTGGTCCTAGAGTCGGCTTTAACCTACAGGGAAGGGGCCCACGGAGTTCACTGAGCTGAGGCAGAGGTGAGGTGGTGACATGCTGCACGTTGGCTATTTTGAGTTCCACAGGGCATGCAAATGAGAAAGCACCAGAAGCAGCCCACGATAGTAGGAGCTTGATCAGGTGCCCGGTCCCTCCCTCCATATGAGAACAAAATGGCCCTTGTTTCCTCCTGAGAGCTTCCACAAGTGCTTTGGCCTGGTAGCATTCTCCAAATACATCAACTGGAACCCTGAGGTGATATGTGAGTGTTAATTGGTGCAATCTTTCAATGTCCTCTGTCTGCTTGAAATGTAATTCTTGGACTGCTGTGGACTTACTCCATGGAGAAATGCTTCTTTGATTCTGTCATCCAGAACCTTAAAGCTACCACACAGTCACCATTCTGCAGGTATAAAGACTCAGTTTAAGGGAAGGCATTTTGTTTTGTTTCCAAATTATGCCTAAGACTAATACACACACCTTTTCACCAGGCTGCTAAATATACAGTCCTTAGTCACAGAGAAGTGGCAGCCAAATTCCTCCAGAGTGAAATTTGTATTCATAGCCACACACGTACAGTTTGGAAATATTTCCCACATGAAGCGCTTGGGTATTATGGATACAGAAAAAGGGAGAAAGAGGACTCTTAGCTGTCATCTCGATGACCTTGCAGGCCGATATTATTGTAAAGTCAGTGGTAGGCACACAGTAGGCTCTCAATAAACAGTAGTTGGTTGAAGGGAGGAGAGTCAAGCTGCTGGTGCCTGAGTCTTGCTTTATACTTCCTCTGAACACGCCACCAATTCTGCATCTCAAACCTTGACATTTGTGAGAAGTCCCTCTTCAATATGGTTGCTTTAGGTCAGCCTTGAAGAAATGAGCCAGTGGCCCTGAGTTTAGTGCTATTCCTTCACATCCTTCTCAAGGACCGGCTGGAACAAAATACCTGTTCTCCCCTATGGGGACTGATAGTTTCAGTAACGGCTCAGCGAGGATATAGCATTGCCACCATCTAGTGAGAGATGGCTTCAGGGTGAGGCGTGGTGTCCTAGAGAAAACCAAACCCTATTCCTTGCCTCGTTCGTGTTCACCTCACGATGTTGAACGGCAGCTCTGGTAGGAGCAAGCTGCAGCATTCTGTGTCCCCCACCAACCCCCTGCATCGTTAACACGTAGGAAGAAGGTGTTCAGCACCCCAACGCTGAAGACTCGAAAGCAAAAATCCTCTCCCCTCTGAAGCCTGCCCATCCTCCACTTCCAGGTTCTTCCACACACAGGAAATTACGTATTGTTTTTATTTTTGGTTATGTTTTCATTGCAACGAAAGCTCAGAACGGTCTACTGCCACAGGTGTTCAGTGTGGTGGGAAATGCAACTCACACCCTGCAATATTTAAATGTGGAATTAATTCCAAGGGACCCGACCGACTTTCTCTCTCTCTCTCTCTCTCTCTCTCTCTCTCTCTCTCTCTCTCTCTCTCTCTCTCTCTCTCTCTCTCTCTCTCACACACACACACACACACACACACACACACACACACTCACACACACACACACAGCCTCCTCCCATGTGGCTCCCTCCCTAATCTTTGAGGCCTTGAGCTGTGGGGCAGTGACCCTGGGGAAACTGAGGACCACCAAGGGGCAAACCAACGCCTACTCAGGAACCAGGACACTCTGGGTGCCCTCCAGACAGGCACTGGCTCACAGCTATATTTCAGTCATGACCATCTTAAATCTTTCTGAAGTGCTATCTTCTCAGGTTAATTAATCACCAAGTTTAAACTTGCTGTTACCAGCAGGAAGCCCGTCCTGAAGTCAGCAATGTTACGATTGCATCTTCTAATACTGTTGATCCTGCATTAGTGTTTACTTAGGGGGAAAATTGATCCGTAATTGATATTTCAGTCTTCCAGAGCTGGTGTTGGAAGAGCCTAATGCAAGCCTTTAATAGCAAGCAAATATTTAAATCCCTTAATGGTTGCTGAATATTGAAATGTGTGACTTTATTACTCTTTTTGGTTTGTTTTCTCTGTAGTTGTGTATTTCGTCGTTTAAATTTGCAACGGATGCTGGCAGACTCGAGTCTAGCTAATCCACAAAAGCCGTTTGCCCAGACACAGCAGACCTGATTAAAAAGTATTGCCATGGAAGACAGTCTTCTGCACTAATCAGTCTCGGTTAGCTAGTGACAAAATTACTATCCATCTCTCTCTCTTTCTCTTTCTCTCCCTCTCTCTAGGCCTGTTTTCTCTAACCTCCTCTCCCAGAATAAAGTGATGGGGGCAGCTATAGTGTTGCAATTAGGAGCATGAATCTTTTATCGTTTGGACGAGGAAGGGAAAATGCCATTACTGCCAACTGAAATGTCCTCCTTGGGTTTTTTGCTCCTACTTCCCTGCCAGAGCCCATTGCTGCTGCTGAACGTATCTAACATTCACAGCTGTTCTTGATGGCTTGATTCTTAACACAACCAGAAATGTAGCCCGGGAGATCCTTAAGACGGTTTATGGAAAATAATAGATTTCCTTGCAGAGACACCAATGCATCGAGAAGGGCCTTGAGTCACGTTAGACCCAGCCAAGATCACCAATTTTCTCCTTTTCTGGCTTCAGTCACAAAGGCTATTGCTAGAACATGCAGGCCCTCTCGGGTGTGTCCCCGCTTGATTTCTATCAGCACCCGCAAGTCTTGGGCTCTGGCCGCCTTTATCTCACTCACCTCCAACAGCCGTGAGATCTGAAAAGAAGCAGTGCTTCCAGAAGTGCAAAGAAAAGGATGCCACAGAGTGGAGAAGAAGAGCTCCCAGGAAAGCCAGCCACTGACAGCTGAGTCTAGCTCCACCAGCCTGGGTGCTCCGGAGACAGAGGCGGCCGTGTTGGAGGCTCCTGCTACCGTCCTTGCAGAGGAGTGGGGTCCTTCCCTGTGTGGCATCCCCGTGTGGCCATCAGGAATGTCAAGAAGTGGTGTAGTTAATTCCACTAGCTTCAGCTATCCAGCCCCTCCACTGTGCCCTGGCTCTCAGGCCCAGCCCCTTAGTTATAAGCCTCTGGGAACCAAACTCCCTTTGGCAGGTCCAAAGGGAATGGCCTTGCAGTCACAAGTGTGTGGAAGGCTGCAAGAATCAAACAGCAAATAGTGCATCACAAGGTTGCAGTTTTCAGACTGCTGCTGCAAATGCGTGTCAAAAGCCACCTGTTTATTCCCCCCTGTGTCTCCCTAAGGGCTCCAGAAAATAAAGGTGGAGAGCATGGGGCCGGCAGGCACCGGCCAGATCTCTCTCCCTTCCACTCTAGTTGCAGCCACAAACATCCCAACCGAGTTGCTGCCACTCCCCCACTGTTGTCATTCTCAGCTTCTCCTAAATAGAAGTCATTAATCATACTAAATTGTGCAATGATTCCATGATAGGGAGAATGCTGATGGCAAACATCATTCTCCTTTGTTGTGCCAGGCAGGCAAAAGGCAGAAGTATTAGCTCGTTGCCCTGCCTGCCTCCTTGCAAATGCTGACCATGTGTTTGCCCACGCAGCTGCCTCTGTGCACACAGCTTATTTTAGCACCGGTCTAAGGCATTCCAACTGTTGAGAGAAAACAAGGCGCTCAGCCACCTCTTCCTGATTCCAAGGACTGCCTGTAAGACCTGTAACTGCGGGCCCTTCCTGAAGTCTTTTCCACGCTCAAGGTCCCTAGATCAAGAATAGGAGTGTTGGGGGGCTCAAGTAGAAAACCCGAGGTGGTCTCATATTGGGTGAGCTGGTGGGCAAGCTGTGCCCCCACACACGCTTCTGCCAGCTGGATTTCAAAAGGAGCCAGGTGTGGTACCAAGGAGGCTCTTTGCCTTTCAGAATTTGATGTCTGCTTCGCTTTCGACAAGCCTCTTTGTAAGCCCCCCCTTCTGAATTAGAATCATTTTCCAAAAGCTCTTAAGCTGTGATTAATGCCGGGGCTGTTTTTAACAATCACCCTGCCAGTCTTAAGCTGTAGTCATTTTCAATAATTTGGAGTGCTCAAAGGCAAGCCAGGAGTTTGTTGACAACAAAACCCAAAAGAGCACAGCCAGGCAGCCACAAAAGACGGAAAAGCAGAGGGACCATTTGGGCTTCACCGGCTTTCTGCTCCCTGAGTTTCACCGCTAAATGTTTGATTGAGCACTCACAATGCATTAAGGATCCAACTGTGAACATGGCTGGGCGAGAAGGCTGCCAGGCCTGGCTTTTGTGTAAACAAATGAGCAGTGTGTTTGGAGGGCTCCTGGTTTATTTATGGACATGTGTGGTTCATTCATGCCATCCCCAAACCAGAGTGCCCTCGTTTGTCTTCCCTTTGCCAGCGTCAAAGACCAGGGAAGGAAATGTGGTTGCTTTGCTTTTGGGCTGTTTACTTCCCGTGAATAATGAGCAAGTCCTGGGCTGAGATTTGGGAATCCAGCTCCGTGGATGGCCCAGGCCACTTTCCCAGCCATGTGTATTAAACTAGCACTGTCTTTTTAATCTTGGCAATTTCATGCTAGAGTATCCACCTGTTTGAAAAGCCCAAACTGAAACTATGGCTTGAGATGCCCATGAACACAGATTTACTTAGATTCAGCTTCAGCTGGCACTCATTTCTAGCTCATTACTTCCTCCGGCAGGAAAGGGTCAGCTCTGGGTGTTGGGAGTTTAACCGATGAACTTGGTGTGATTGACAGATTGTTGCGTCTGAGTCCAGCCCCCGCCCCCACGCTGGCTGCTGTGTGGTTTCCGTCACCAGCCAGGGAGAATACAGACCCTGGGGTACAGCCTGGAGCCTTCGTTTAGCTGCCTTCCAGTAAACTCCCTTCAACCACGAATCACAACAGGAGCCTCCAATCTGCTTTCCGTGTGGCCTTAGAAGTGTCTTTTCTCTCTCAGTCCCTTTCAAGCCCCTTTCTTTCTGAGGAAGAATGAAAAAAAAAATTCTAATGCTTGGTCTTAAGGGTCCTGTTTCTGTTTTGGCCAGGGGTGCCCCAAAAAGAAAATCATACTTTACCAGGGACTGTCCACGTCCCTACTCTCCTCCCCTCATAACAAGTTTTGCTGGGGTTTCCTCGCAACTTTTCAGAGGCCTCACTGGGACATCACCCTGCCCCGAACCCCGAGCATAACACCTGTCTCAGGATCACAGGGCTTTGGAGAAATGATGTGTCCTCCAAACTTGCTCCTTCCCTTACATCCCCCTTCTCAATAGTGTCATCAAACAGTCTTCCAAACCAGAAACCTGAGTCATTCTTGATTGCTGGCTCTCCCTCATCTCACCCTCCACCTGGTCATCAGTTCCTGTCCACGTCCCCTGAATGCTTCTTCACCCTGACCCAATCTCATCACTTCCATGTCACCTGTCTCGTCCAGGACCTTTAGGCTTCAAACAAATGACTGCAATAGCTTTCCCAGCCCCAGCGCCCACCATGAGTCACAAACTAAAGGACGATCGGGTCCCTCCCCTGCATTCAAGCCACTCGTGTTTGACCTTTACAGAATAAAATCCAAATCCTCACAGTCTGCTATCAACTTGTTTGGCCTTTCAGGCTCAGCCCTCAGCCCCCCACCACTCACACCTCTGACCCAACCCCCCAAAGCCTTACTTTCCATACCCAAGTTGCTGTCCCTTACCTTTCACACCTCTGTGCCTTGAACATTCAGGAGTGTCCTTCTCCCCTTCCAGAGAACATCTCCACCCCTTCGGGCCACTTCTCAGCTTTCTCCACCCTGCAGGCTTACCTCCCCATGTGCCCTGATCATGTATCTGATCTGTTTGTTGCCCTCTCTGTCTCCCTCTATAAAACAGTAAATTCCTTGAGAGCAGAAACTGTATCTTACCCAGCTCCGCATCTCCAAAGCCTAGCACAGGATCTGGCCCTGTGCTCAATAAATTATTGAATAATAAGAGAAGGAGATGTTTTTCATCTCTGCTTGGATTTGTCTTTCGTCTGTCCACATCTTACCTGGAAATATCTTGGTAAGGCCTGCTCTCTTTCCTCTTTCTCACCAGCAATGCTAAAATTTCAAGAACTCTCTCTGTCTGCTTTGTTAAATTTTTGGTTTGGTTTGGTTTTGATTTGGTTTGTTGTCGTCACTGACATCATCGGTTTTTCCCCCTCTCTCCCTCCTTCTGTCTCTCTGGGCTCTTTTATACATTCAGCTAAATAATTACAGTGCCTATGTCCTATAAACATTTCAAGGGCCTGTGAACATATTTGAGACCTGGGAAGAAAAATATGTGTACTGCAAAATGCAGAGAAGAAAGGAAAACTACTATAAAATCAAAATTATTAAATGTTTAATTAAGTATCTACAAAACCATAACATTGTCAACCAGTAAACTGCAGCCATGTTTAACTGGTAAATAATCACATGTAAATTGTATTTAATGTGGGATTGTAATGGATTTGACATAGTGTGGGATAGAGCTTCTATAAAGGAGGTCCTGGGGCCTGCAAAGGTCTTACAACAGCCCTGCCTCTCTGCTCTTTCGTTTCTTTCTTGCCCTCTCTCTTCTCTCCTCCTCCAAATCTTGCACACTGACCCTGGGAACATAGGCTTGTCCCCCACCCCATATGCACACCCACACACCCACACACAAGGCTCCCTGGCAGGAGCGAGCCCAGGAAAGGACCATACCTGCCAGGCAGACAGAGTACAGCTATGGGGTGAGCACCCAACCCCACCTGGGAAGCTGCCACTTTGCAAGAATACTCTTGGGGACTCAGGATGGAAAACTGAGCTGCCTTGAGTTTGCACAGAGCACTTTAAAACTTCCATTTGCACCTGATTCTCCTGGTGTCCGCAACAGCTATCTGTAGAGATACTTGACCTGCACGCCCACCCTCCAATCTGCACGGCAAATTGTCAGTCTGGATATCCCGGGCTTTGGAATGTGGGTGACATCTCTGCCCTGCTGCTGTTTTCCAGCTTTTGGTTTTTGTTTGGGGGCCGGGGGGGGGGGGGGGCCCCGGGGGGGGGTGGCCCATAGGCCGGTGGTGATGAGCTCAGTCTCCAGGAGCCCGTATTCATGAGTACTCTTCCCAGCTGTGCTTCTGATTGAGCCTGTGACCTTGGGCAAATCACTTCCTCCCTGGGCCCTGCTCTCCATCTATAAAGAGTCTCCATCCCAAATTGTTTCCAGTTATTTGTTTGTAAAGTACTTTGATATCTCAGATCCAAGCACAGTAAAGAGCAGAAATACTGCTGTTGTTATCCTGCATTTAAAACCCTCAAATAAAATGTGTTGCTAGCTCTTGAGTTGGAAATTAAAAAGCTGTAATAATTGATGACTAATTCCACTGTTGCTTTATGGTGTCTTTGCCATCCTGGGATCATCCAATTTCTGCCCTTTTTCCTTAAAAATAAATAAAAGCTCTTTTGTGAAGAATGGCTTTAATTTAGTGAATAATTTTGACTTGTGTAATTACTTTTGTGACTTTAACAACTTTGGCTGGGGAAAAAAAAACTTCCCCCACCTCACCCCCCACTGCAGTCTTCCATCCCTCATGCTCTGTAAAGTAATTGTGCAATTAGGAAGAAGTGGCTGGAGCGTTGTGGTTCTCTATATTTTAAGCTGGGAGTCTGACTTTGACTCTCTGCTAGTTGGAGTGGGTGAGCCAGCCCGTTATTAAAAAAACAATTATGCTGTTAAAAAATCAGGAGCTCCACAAGTGAAGAGCATCGATTGGAGAGAGCTGGTCAGTTATCACCAGAAGGTCCTGACAACACACTAATAGGTTTTCTGAAGATCCAATCAAATTTTCTAGGCAGAGGCTTGAGGTGTTCCACATGGGATAATGCTTGTCCTGGGCGGTATTGATTTCAGCGTGGCTCTCTCCTCTCTCCCCTCTTACTAGCTCGCACTCTTCTTCTGCTACCCCTTTTCTTTTTCTTTTTTTCTGTAATAAAGACTTGAGCTTTGTATTCCATGTTAACAGTTTGATGAGGAGTGTGAGGGGATTTGGGGACCCTCAAAAGCCTTGTCTGCCCTTAACTGGGTGCCTCTCTGTTCCTCTATCCTTAAAGGCAGACTGAGCATCCCTGCTTCCAGCTCTGCTTCCCTGTGACCTTGTGAATTTTTTTCTCCCTGGCTCAGAGCTGTGTCCAGCCCAGGGAGAGAGTGAGTGGAGATAGAGTGAGGGAGGGAGAGAGTGAATCTGGCTGGAAGTCACAGAGGTTTTCAGTCCTCCATCCCCTCACACCCGAGGAAAGTGCATTCCCGGGGCAAAGAGAGGGTCTGATGTACATGTGCATGGGGGGGTGCATATGGGGCGGGGGGCAAGATCATGAGATAGAGTGGTACAGGCTGCTCGCTTGACAAGGGTGTCAGGTCAAGGGGGTGGGTGGGGAAGAGAATCCAGCCTGCCCTCCCCTGGCCTAACATCATGCCCTGACACCTGCTGGAGGAAGGGACGATGCCTTTTCCTAATCCACACAAGTGTATGGACTGGCCTGGAGAGAGGTGGTGGGAACTCAGAGCCTCCAGGATCCACTTACTCTGCTACTGTGCCCTGGGAAGGGGTCCTGGCCACTCCCCACCATGAGCCCTGCATGATAATGCTAGCAATTTTAAAACACCTCTTGCAGCCATCTCATGCCCACTGGTACGTCCCTGATACTCATGGGCCCCGAGAAGGCTTGCTTAGATCTATAAAGCTGGCATACAATTTGTCTCACTAAAGACTCTCCACTTGACCAAGGCAGGATGTGACTTGCACATCTTTGCTTGTGCCACACCTTTCACTCCTCCTGCCTAACGTTTTGAAGAACTCAAGCTTTGATGTGAGCAGATCCAGGTTCAAATCCCAACGTCGTCACTTCATCAAAGTTGACCTTGGGCAAGTCTCGCAGCCTGTTTCTTCATCCTTAAAATATCCACTCCCCACCAGATCGTAAGGATCATGTAGGTAAAGAGGCTGCACGCGATAAAAGGCGATATCAATGTTAGCTCTTGGTGACTGTCAAACTTCTAGACTTCAGGAGACTTACCTCCTCCCTGGGGCATCCTGAACTCCCACAGGTCACCCCTAAATTGACTCAGGCCAGTTAGCACTCGGTTATGTCCTGACACAGTCTCTCTCCTGGTTCCTCTCCACAACCAGGCTGTTAGTGCCCTGAGCAGCTAACGGAGCCATACCTCATGCCCGCCGCGGATTCCCCACAGCCCCACGATATGCCGCGCACACAGTGGCCACTCAATAACTCCCTGACTTCCCTGGATACTTATTGTTATACAATTTCTAGTCTGTAGCACTTCCCACGGAGGAAGAAACTTAAATGGAATCCGTAGGTTTGGTTTAGCTCATCCAATCACAGAATATAGAATGTCAGAGCTGCCAAGGACCTTAGAGCTCATTCTGCCAACCCCCTCATTTTAGAGACTCGGGTTGCAGGTGGCCTCGCTGAGAAGTACCACGCATCAGCCCCGGGAGGCAGTGTCACTGCTCCAGCCCTCCCCCAGCCAAGATCCCCCAGCCCAGTTAACCAGGAAGTGCTGCTGACCGCAGCCCGGCAGCCCTGCCACGGAGGGCTGGTGGGGTAGGGTGGGGGGGGGGTTTCACCAAAGCCCCTTAGCTACTGAATCAAACACTCTGGGGATGGGGCCCAACAATCTGCATTTCCTTAAAATGTCCTCCAGGAGATTCTGATGCAGGCACAAGCGTTAGCACTGCTGTTCTCACTGAATGAAGCCAGCAAAGCAGCCTTGCAACCTTGGCGTCACTGTCGAGGGTCAGCATCCTCATTTGCAGAGCAGGAAAAAGAGTGCTCACCTCACTGGCTGAGATAGCAATCCTGGCACATAGTAGGCACTTAGGAAACGTTAGCTGAATTTGAATTGCCACTTGTCTTTGGCGAGTGGGTGAATGACTGATTGCAAGGCTGATTGGAGGACATGCAACTTTCATCACCTTCATCAGGAAAAACAAATCTATTAAGTGCCTAAATGCATGATAACTCTGTTCTCTACATACTGAGAGAAAAAAAGCATTCCATGAACTTGGGGACACAAAGGTTTTGAAATTGGAAGGATCTTGGACCAAAGGCCTGCTCCACAATTATGTGACCTTGACTGACCTACACCAACATGTTCATTCATTCAGATATTTTGGGGCTCCTACTGTGTACCAAGCAATGTGCTAGGCATGGAGAACACACAAGGGAACAAGCCAAAAAAAAGTCCAATCCCTGTGGCAGACCAAATATTCCTTTTGCTCCTCTATATTTCCCAGCCTCCGTGCATTCTGGCAGAATATTTGACTAGCTCCGGCCAGTGAAATGGAGGAGAAGGGATGTCCGTCACTTCTGGGCTGAGACTGTGTTTCCCCTGTTCACATGTGGTTCTTCAGTACTTTTCTACCTCTGCTGCAGCCCACCAAGAAGGCCAGCTGTTCCTGATGGTGCAGCTACAAGGCGGTGAAGCCTCCTCTGTCCTGGATCCCTGGGTGACAAAGGGGAGCAGAGCCTCTGCTGACTCCCATGAGACATGTAGCATGAGAGAGGAATACGAGATTAGGGGGTTATTTGTTTGTACTGCATAGCCCAGCCTCTCTTGACTAAAATAGATCCTGCCCCCATGGTGCTTGCACTCGACTGAGGCAAACAGCAAACACATTATATCTGGTATTTAGATACAGTCATAAGAGGTGCTGTGAAGGTGACATACAGATTGCTAGGGAAGCATATATTGGTGGGGCCTGATCTATTCTGGGGGTTCAAAGAAAGCTTCTCGAGGGAAACAGAAGCTGAGACCCGAGGGATGCAGAGGAGTTAAGCAAAAAGGGAAGGTGAGGTCAGTTGCAGGCAGAAGGAACAGCATGTGCAAAGGCCCTGAAGTGGGAGGGCATGTGATGTGTTAGAGGACAGAGAAGAGGCCAGCTGGTAGGAAAGACAAGAGTGATCAGGGGATGAGCAAAGAGGTGGGCTAGAACCGTATTACAGAAGGTTTATGGGCCATTTCAGGATTTTATCCTAAAACAAATGGTAAACTGGACATTTTAAACAAGGCAGCAACATGAAGTCTGGTATTTAAAATGCTTCAAGCCTCAGTTTCCTCTTCTGTAGAATGGGCACAATCATATGTAGCTGCTGCAAAGAATTGCAGTAATGGAATGAAATAACCTCTGTTAAACCTGGTGTTGGTCACACTGTTAACACTCAAAGAACCTCCAACCATTTCTCTTCATCTGATTGCCTCTGGCCTAGAGTTAACATCTAGAACAAGTAATCTGGTATGTTTTTTGGTGGGGGGTGCTGATATCTACAGAAAGAGGCCCAAAGTATCTCTGCAATAAAATAACAGCTTATTTTATTGAGTACTGACACAATGCTGGGTACTGTTCTAAGCTTTAACTCGCCACAACCCTATAGGATAGCTTTTCTTATTACATACCCATTTTACAGATGGGGAAACCAAGACACAGTTGTTAAGCCACCTGCTCAGATCGCACAACTGGTAAGTGGCAGGGCAGGATTTAAACCCATAACTCTGGCTCCGAGGACCTCACTGTCAACAACTATGCTTCATCAAGTTCACAAAAGAAATGGGATTTTAGGGAAATGAAGCAGTCTGAGGGAGCAGCTCTGGCCAGACCCACAGGGGTGAGTGGCAAAGAAAGGCCCAGCCTCTGTGTGTCATCTGAACCCTTCAGCCCAGCCCAGGACATTGCCCTGATGCCCACACCACCCCCGGGGCCAGGGACAGATGTGCCTTCCCTACATCATCTCTGCCAGCCCTCACATGCCGGTTCCAGAATGTTCCCTTGGCACAGCAACACTGCACACTTTCCAGTTGTTGCCCAGTGAGCCCCTCGGAGCGGCCACTAGTCCGGGTGCCTGCCCAGTGAGGAGGCACATGTCCGTGGGAGGGAGCCCGGGGCACATGGCTGGCACTGCTCGGCTCCCAGGCAGGCGGGCACAGCAGCCGCCCGGTTCCCGCCTCTCTCTGCAGTCAACCAGTAAGTCAGAAAATGTGCTCGGTGACCAGCAAAGCAGATGGCTGAGAATATCATGTATATACAATATTTATGAAATGTGAGCTGAGCAGAGCCATGGCAGAGACGCCTGTCCCAGGCAGAGTAATTCAGCCCCGTGTGATGAACAAGATGGTAATTGGGATAGTTCCAATTTACTAACCATTTGCAAAAGATTACATACCTCTCACATATTTTCCTCTTCTAATCTTACTTTAATGAACACTACTCTATCTGGATGTATAATTTCAGGGTGGGGGAAAAAACAATTTCTAGCCTAGAAGGCAAAGCTGTAGCTAATACATTAACATCCAAATTAGAGAGAGGGAGAGTAATTGTGAGCTCCATGGATAAAGTCATTTAGGGGCTCCCTCCCCTTCTACACAGTAAAAGACAGATATACAGCCGAGGCAGCTCCTGTTACTTGGAGCGGGGATGAAGACTTTCCCTCCAAGATGGCAGCCTCAATTGGAACCATTCACTTCATCAGAAAACAGGACTCCATAGAGAATGTGTAGGAAGCAAGCCAGACCAGGAGAAGAACTTCCAGGAAGTAATGGTTGCTGGTATGCACTTTCCCTAAAAGCCCAAGGCTAGGAGAGATGCCCATGGGTAAGTTAATTAACCCTCTCTACCAACCAAGTTCGTCATCTTTAAAATAGGGTGAAGGGGGGATAATGCTACCTAATTCATGCCTTAATTCATTTAACAGTTTTTCTTGGGAACTTCTAAGTGCTGGGGAGTTAGCAGGTAAAAAATAGTAAATCACTGCTATCCTAAAGCTTATATTTTTTTAAAATTAGGGAAGTCATAAGTTTACAGAAAAAGCATGCATAAACTAAAGCTTACTTTTTAATGGGGAAAGAAAAATAAATGTTTAGTATATTCAGGATATGACAAGGACTATGGCAGTGTCCCTGCATTAGAGTCCTCAGCATGAGACTGCTCTCCTTTAAAACCCAGGGGGGCACAACTGACCCCCCCCAGCCTTTGAACCTGGGCTGTGGCCTGTTTCCTGGCCTGCAGGGATGGTCAGCGCCGAGTCATCCCCACTTCTCCACGTGGTCCCTTTGGGAGGAAGGGTTTGTGTGTGAAGTTTGGGGGCCGGGGTATTAGATTCCTGGGGAGGCAGCTTCCGCCCGGCGGGATGAGGGTGGCAGAGAGCAGAGGCCGGTGTCAGGGGGCCCTGGGTGGGCTTGCTCCCCGGCCCAGTGCTGTCTCTAGTGGATGGAGCTGAGAAGCTTATGAAAGACCAGAGGGAGCCAGAGAGGAGGTTAGAGAACACAACCTGGGAAAGGCTGCACTTCTGGAACTCCTTCCCTGGTTCCCCTGCAAAGCAGGAGACAGCCACAGAGCAGACTGCAGGGACGAGGTGCTCATCCATGCTTGCCCTGTTCCTTATGACTTGTCAAGGCCCCATGGGGGAGGGCAAGGCTTAGAAGAAGAGCCAAGGGTTGCTTCCCAGGGCCCAGCGCCCCTACCACGTACTCAGCACCGACTACTGATTACCACTGGCTGCAGCTCTACGGCCAGGGCTGGAGCTGAGACAGGTGGTGTGGGGGGGAGGGGTCCCCAGATGTGACCCCGTGATGCAGGCCCTGCCCCTGCCTCTCCTAATGCCTGACCCCTGAATGGCAGAGAAGGGTGTCACCCAAGCCCTGGGGCTCACCCGCTGGAGCCCTCTACCAGCATTTGCCCCTCACCCCCTCCACTGCCCCCTCTTCCACTCTCACTTTATTGCCTTTCAGAATTGTTTGCCAGGGTGTGGGGAGACCAGCTGGATCCAGGAGCATGTGTTCCCCTGTGCACACACATGCCCCTCTTCCTGCACCCCACCCTGGGCTTGCTCTCCAGCCTCTACGCCCTTCCGTAAATAAACACGCACAGACATGTGGACAGGCAAGAGCCCTCTCTCTAACTTGACAGGAAAGGGGTCTTTGAAGTTCTCCCCAAGCAACAAGATTGGGCTGGGCCCCCTTCCAGACCACCAGACCCTGGTGATTTGACAGGCTTTCCCCTCCTCCCCTAAGAGCCAGCCTTGGATTCTACCTCTGCATGTGTGTGTGTGTCCTGTAGGCATATCAGGGGAAGAGACAGAGGAGAAATCTATACTAAATAGAATATAAAAAGGGAGGGAGGGAGGGAGGGAGGGAGGAAGGAAGGAAGGAAGGAAGGAAGGAAGGAAGGAAGGAAGGAGGGAAGGAAATAAGGAAGGAGGGAGGGAGGGAGGGAGGGAAGGAGGGAAAAAAGGAAGGAAGGAAGGAGGGAAGAAGGGGAAAAAGTGTTCAGCTCCCAGTGCAGCTATGCTAAGCAACCACAGAAGCAGAAGTTACATACGCTAAGCAACTGCATGTGTGACTGAACATGTGGCGCCACCTTTGTCTTCTCAGAGGTGAGTGTTGACATGTGGTGACCACCCTCCCCAGTCTGTGCAGAAATAAGGAGGTTCCCAGGATGGGGAACTTTTCAATGTTAAAACCAGGCAAACTGGGACAAGTTGGTCACCCAAGTCCACCAGGTCCATCTCTCTGGAGCCTGGGCTCTAGGGCCTAAGCAATGCTCAGTCTGACATCCCAGGAGGCGCCTGGGGGCAGGCTTCTGGTCCTCAGTGGGGAAGGGGGCGCATTCCTTGTTTCTCCTGGCCCTGCTTTTGTACTGCTCCCTCCACTGTCCTTCCACAGCAGTGGATTTTAGAGGAGAAGCAAGGGTAGTAATTATGTGGACAACAGTAGTTCCCTTACCTGTACTTCCGTGGCAGGTACTGCTCCACACCCTTCAGCTGTGCTCACCCATTTAATCCCCTAACTACTCTCTGATGTGGGGCCACAGATGAAAAAAAAACAGAGAATGAAGGAGGTCAGTGGGCCCAGGGCGGAAGCCAGCAGGGGCTGGGGCAGGATTTAGGAATTTAGCCCCCGCAGTCTGTCACTTGCTTTCAGCCAAAGACCCCCCTCTCCTGGCTCACCTGCCATGCCTCAAGCTTTGGCCTGGGACCCCTGTCCAGCACCCAGGGGCATTTAGGCCTTACATTCCCATGTAACTAGCAGCAGCGAGCAGGGCAGTTGGGCTTCTGCTCTGGAAGTCTGCACCCGCCTCTGAGCAGCGGCTGCGGGCCTGGAGCCTTGCAGCCACTGGAGCACCCAGTGCTTCCAGGGCCACGGGTGCCTGCCTGGCCTTCCAGGGCCGATGGGGCCTCCTCCTTCTCCCACCTGCTTGTGGCGGTGATTCTCCATACCTGAAAACGGAGCAAAAGGAATATCTGATCACTGGAGGCCACTGTTGATGCTGCAGTCTCTGAAGTCCCGAGTCCGGCTCGCCTGCCCGGGGTCCCCCGAGGCCTCTCCTGCCTGCCCGCAGCCCCAGCCCAGGGTCCCCGAGTCCCCAGCAAAGGGGATGGGACCAGGCTCTCAGATTCCACCCCTGCTTCGCCACAAATGCAGTTCCTTCAGCGGGGCAGGGTCAGCAGGTGGTGGCTATCCTAAGCTGGGCAGAAATGCTCATACAGACCACATGCTTCTTTCCCATCCATGCTGCCTTGTCCAGGCAGGAGAGGAAATGTGCCTCAGAGAGAGAATGGCTTTCGGAATCAGTCAGCTTCAACTCCAATGTACTGCTAGTGGCAACTTTGGGAAAGTCACCAAACTTCTATGTGCTGGTTTTACAGATAAAATACACTTACCTGCTAGGTCAAAAGCAAGGATTAAAGGAAACAGTGTCACATGAAGTGCCTGGACTAGTGTCAGGATCATAGTGGAGCCTGATATGTAACAGATATAATTAGGTCAAGTCATGAAGCTCCGAGAGCACTGCCGCTCATCCCCAGCCCCACCCAGGAGGAGGTGCAGGTGGTGTGCGTTCCTTATTAAGGCACAGCTATTGTTCTCTCAAGTTCTAGAGAAAAGGAGGTTTTGCAACCAAGTTCATGTTTTAACAACTCCCCTCTGTGAGAATTCTGTTTTTTTTTTCAGTCTAATCTGAGTCCCTTAAGCTGTAACCAAGTTAATTTTCTTCTGTCTACTTTTCGGAAAAGATTGTGAATCACCCAATTTCGTTCTGAAATTTCTTCTGGAGCATAAGACTGGAGCTGTTTCCCCTCCCTGCAGTAAACACAGAAGAGTGGCGCTCACTTGGCCCTACTAGGGGATTCTGAGATGTGA
This sequence comes from Bradypus variegatus, assembly GCA_004027775.1. NCBI lineage: Eukaryota > Metazoa > Chordata > Mammalia > Pilosa > Bradypodidae > Bradypus > Bradypus variegatus. The sequence continues at coordinate 9,544 of PVKY010002109.1, read as the reverse complement.
CAAAGGAGTTCAGGGGTACTGACTTACTCAGACTTACGCCCCCATCTGTGGAAGGAAGCAGGGACCAGGACACCCCACCCCCCATAGCCTTTTCTGAATGCTCTGCATTCTGGAACTTTCCTTGGATTAAAGAAGGATGGGATAAAATGGAGCACTTTCCAAGGAGCCTAAACGAGTCTCCTGAGTTGGGTCATCTCCCCATTCAGGGAGGAGGCAGGAGACCCTGGGTTGCGGTTCAGCGCTGGACAGGAGAGCAGGACCGTGGGAGCAGATGAGCTGGGGCTGGGGAGCGGGGCTGGGGCCCCCCGGACCCGAGCATGCCCCGACCCTCTCCGGCTCCTCATCTGTAGGCCACGGCGTCGCTTGCCAGCCACTTGCCGTCCCATAATCATCACCGTTATCTCTGGATAATTTTCCCTTCTCTCTGCAATGTTGCTTGTGAAAGGAATCCGAGGAAGGGCCAGTGTTGCTGGGACCACGAGAAGAGGGGACGGTGCCTTGATTGCAAATGAAAATTAAGCCCACGTGTCCCGCCCTCAGGCCGCCGTGATTGCGCCCCGGCCGCGGAGCGCCCCCCGCCCACCCCGGCTGCCTGGGGGCTGGCAATGCCCTGTCTACCTCTTCTTTGACTGGTCTCTCATTTAGCATATCTGTAATGCATTTAATCTCCGAAAGCCACTGCGCTTGGCTTTAAATGCCTAATTTGCTGTCGAGAGCTCCCGCAATTCTCTCGCCCCGGACGTTGAACTCGAAGCTTTTGTTTGTCCGATCACCTGGGCTCGGGTTGGTGAGCGGAGCGCGACTCCTGGCTTTGATCCCCCTCCGTAGCAGGGAAGATAAACACGCCCAAAACGGGACGGTTCTGGCACTGACTCGCCTAGCAGCCCCCCTCCCCCAGCAAGCCGCTCGGGAGCCTGGGCATCCCCTCTCCCCCAGATCCACAGGTCGCCCCCAGCTGCGTTCTGCCCCGCCCTATCCAACCCCATATTCTGCCCGCGCGAGCCGGACACAGGGCCATGGCTGCAAAGTGAGAAGGAACCAATTCCTTCCTTGAGGAACTGCAGGCTGTTGGGGGAGACAGGCCCATGAACAAATAATTGCCGCACAATGGAATCAATGTCAATAGAAGGATGTTCAAAATGCTATGCGAGAACAGAGAACTCAGTTCTCTTTGGGAGTGCATGAAAGCTTTACAGAGGAGGTGCTATTTCTATAGCCTGGCAGGGTGAGCAGAAGTTCACTGGGTGGGGACGCTGAGGGAAGGTCCTTCCGCTGAGGAACAAGGAAAGCCAGGTGCCAGGAGGGTGGCACCTGAGGAGTTTTGACCTGTTTGGGAAATGGCAAGGAGTTGGGTGTTGGTGACACACAAGCTAGAGAGAGAGGCTGTGCATGTGTGTCTGCATGTGTGTGTATGTGTGTGTGTGTGTGTATCTGGTGGAGGGGAGCAGTTGCTGAGTGGTGGGAGCTAGGGAGGAAAAGAGAGCCCCAAATGCCAAGATTTAGATCTTATTCTGCTACAGTGCTGAAGTATCGGAGTTTTCTAAGCAAAAATACGCATATTCATATTCCTACTCATGCACACAAATACATGTTTACCTACATGCATGTATATATGCATCTATATATTTATATAAGAATATATATTCATTTTTATGTTTATATAATTTATAACTTATTTTATATGTAAATTCACATTTATTTATTTATTTAAAATTTCCTCCCAGAAGTGTCCCACAGTCCTTGGCCTTTTAGAACAGTGGCTGGTGGAAGGGCTCTATCCCTGTGGTCAATTCCCTTCCCCTGCATACACATAAACACACACACACACACTCACACTCATGAACACACACAGATACATGCACACACAAACACACACAAGCACACACACAAAAACAGCACAGAAAAACATACATGCCTTCCTTGGGCAATACCAGTTTTAGTTCCATGCCAAGGTGGAAAGGATCTAAAAGGCTAATCGAGGTGTCCTAGAATCCCCATTTTAAACCACGTATGATACCCCCGAGAAAGAGGCACTAAGGCAGCAAAGGCAGCAGTGGGGCAGTTCGTAGGGAGACAGGGCCTCCAAGTCCTGTCATATGGACTCCTGGTTCCCACACCTCTTGGCCCATCACAAGTATTTGGGGAGGCTTGAAAAAAAGGAAAACATGGGTCCACAGGTCTCACTTGGGCCCTTCTGCATCAGAATTTCTGGGCTCGGGTCCTGGGAATCTATATTCCCAAACCACTACCACCACCCACCCCCATGGTTCTGCTGCACGAAAGCCTTGGGAATCCCTAATGGAAATTTCTCCCTAGCTAGCACCCCATCCCTTAGCTACAAACTGTCACTTCCATGACCCTGGGTCAGTTGCTCCTGAAAACAGAAGTAGCCTTCTTCAAAGATGTGTGGGGCTTCTAGTGGGCTGGACTGCCAAGTCCCTGGAAAGGCTGCTGTGGGTGGTGGCAGCCCCCACCCCCCTGCCCCTCCAGACAGCTGTGGAAGGCTGGATTCCTAGAGTGGACCTGCCAGCGGAGGCTGGGGCTCCTGACGGCAGATGCCCATGTTTACCCAGGGTGGGCAGGACGGACCTGGATGCTGAGCCCGGTTCTCAACAATTTGGACAGCTGTCTCTGGAAGAGCACCAGGATGCTGCCTTCCAGACCGCAATGGCAGCAGTGTTCATGCTACAGGTAAGTAACTCAGTCTTCCTGGCATTTCCTGCCAAACTGGCATCTGTCACCTTACATTATTGTCATCTTCCCTTTAGGTCCCTGCTTTGTGATTCTTTTTTTAAATAAAAAAAAGGCAGGGGAAGCAATCTGTGGCAAGGCTCCAAGCATCTCTTAATTGCAAATTCCCTTAAGTACCACTTCCCTGGAGCTACAGGCCCTGTCTGCTAGTCAGGACTACTTCAGCCTGGCTGATTTTTAATAGGCAGGCAGTAATTTTCAACCTCTTCTAACTTTCCCTTTTGTTCGTCCGCAAATCCTGGCATGTCCTCGTCCTGTGCAAGGGATCTCAAATTATTAGAATGAACCTTCCCCTTGCTTTCATCTTTATGTTAGAAGGAAAGAAAGAAAAGACAAAAGAGAAAAGGGGTGAGAGATGAGGAGGGAGGGAGGGGGAAGAGTGATTGAAAAGGCTTGCTCGAGGATTCCCATCCACAAGTAGGGCTGATATTCAGCTTGCGGGAGCAGGAGGACCGTGCAAGTTGATCAAATCTTGAAATACATTTGGACCCGCTGCCCTGAGTTCCTCCAGTGCTTCTCAATCCTCCTACCCCACCCTGAGATCTCATGGATCTCAGAAGGTGGCACAACTGAGGGGTTGTGCTTGTTTGGGACTCCTGCTTTACAGACTGTTAAAAATTTTGAATCATGCCTTGGGCTGAAACATGGAGAGAAGAAATGGGGCATTGGAAAGAACAGTGGGGAAAAAATAACCAGATGTGGAAATCAGTAGACAGCATCCCAGTGCGGCAGGCCATGTAACAATTTTGCAACTCAGTTTCTGCCTTTGTAAAATGGGCCTAGGAAAATCTGCCTTCCAAGCCCTTTGAAGCAATGCAAGGGTGTCATCAAAGGCCCCTTCAGCCATCAGAGCCTGGAGACTTCACCCTAAGAAAACCATCTTGGAGCCAGTCTCGCAGGCAGCAGGGCTGGCCCCAGGAGGCGCCCGCTGGCTTCTGCAGTCAGGAGAGGTCAAGAGAAAGTGGGAGAGGTGGCCTGGAGTAAGCCTGGGGAGAGTTATCAGAAATTGCTGGACTGATGCAAAATACACTTGCAAAATTGCCCTGGTACCCAAGGAAACAGTCGCACGGTAACATGAAGGGAAGTGGAGGCCAGGAGATGAGAATTGGTCTGGACACTTCATTCTTCCTGACACAATAAACCTCTCTGCTGTTATTTCCAGGCCTGTGACCTGGCCTCTTGGGGCCCTGCAAGGCCTCTGGGGACTGGGGAGCAGGCTCTCTGCCCTCCAGAGGCACCGGGTGTGCTGTCTGGCCGAGTGCAGTGGATGGAGCCACTGTGGGTCAGAGCAGATGGTCCCCGGAGTTGCCTTCAGCTCTGCCACCGGCTGAGTCCCCCGACCGTGCTAGGCTCTGGTTTTCTTGTCTCAAAATGGGAAACAGCTCCCACTCTCCATGAGAATGGAATGAAACATGGACGGGAGCATGCTTTATGGAGGGCAGATTCATTTTGAGAGATAACTCAGCTGTTTTCATTACAGAGCTGGTTACCCACTATCTACCAGTGACATCTCCCCAACTAGACAAGGCTTCTTGAGGGCAGGGACTGCCCTGCTTGTCATATGCTCAGTGCCCAGGACAGGGTGTGGCACTGAGCAGGTACTCAGTCAGTATTTGTTGATCTGAACTAAGTATCTTATTGTGATGGGAGTGATTATTAATGCCCCAGAGTCTACTCCATGCAAGACCATCTCTGAACCCCAAAGCCAAGAATGTACTTGAAGTTTTCTCCCTTTATCCCTTGCTTCTGGGCACCCCCTTCCCCATGTCCCAGATCTGTGGGAAGAGCGGAGCCCTTGAGGGAGATGAGCTGGGGGTTCGGGCTCTGTCTGGACAGCCATGTCAGGCACGGGGGATTGGGTTCTATGTGAATGGCACCCCCTGGAGTTGTGCAACCAGGATATCTTGCAGCTCAGTTTCTGATGGAGAAGAAGAGGTATGCAGACTATGGTAAGAGAAGCTCTCTCATGAAAACCTTTGGACTTGTTGTTCTGCTGACCCGATGACTGCCCAAGCCAGAGGAGCTGAGGCCCTGGAGGCTGCCCAGGTTGTCACCATTGCTTGGAGGAGAAGGATGGAGGGAGCCCACTCCCCTTTTTGCCCCTATCTACAAATCCCTTTAAGATTCAGTTTCTATGACTCAAACCAACTTGAAAATTCCAGCTAAAATTTGATGACATTTGATATATCTCCCCAGTTCCTTAAAGCTCTCCACAAATCATCCCCATTAGGAAGAGAGTGGAATTTGGAGCCAGACACAGTTGGGACCATTGCTTTGAAATGGCGCCATCTTGACCTCACTGAGTCCCAGTTGCCTCATCTGTGAAATAGGGTCAATAGGACCCACCACCAGGGTTGTGAGGAAAAAACAAAAGATACAGAGTCTACATAATGCCCAGTCTTTAGGAAATAGCTCAGAAAACGCAGTTCCCTCTTCTTCCTCTAGCCCACCTCTGGTCATCAGTTTCCTTAGCCTCAGGCCCCTGGGGTGGAGCATGTGCAGCAAGCCCCATCTCATAGGGTGGTCAGAAGGACTAAATGAGGCCCTGGATGCAAAGGGCCTAGCACAGTGCCAGACCCACAGTAAGTGTGGAACAAATTGAGGTTTCCTCTCCCCTCGTGTTCTGTCTCCCATGTATTCCCTTCTAGATCGAGCAAGCTTTGATTCTAGAGACACCATTCTGGTTATTTGAGGTTTCTGGATATGTGACCAATCAGTGCGAGTTTCCTGACCAGAAACCAAGCTCCTCCCCAGGCCCGAGGAACACTAGCTCCATCTGCTGACATTTGACTCCTCTCTCGGCTCCTGACTCTGACTCGGCAGTGCCCGACCTTGTTCTTCCCCAGTACCTCTCTCCTCTGGGGCCTCAGAGCCCCATCCCAGCCAATAATCTTGGCTCTTGGCTGCCCCGTGCCAAAGGCAGATGGTGTTGAGTAATGGGGCTTCTCCCTCGGTTGGATGGGCCAATGTCAGCAGAGCTGGCTTCAGCGTAAAGCTGGCAGGCGGCTGCTGGAACTTAGCACTTTCTCTTCCTTGTGAGCCGGGTGGGGGAGGGGCTGGGGGGCAGGGATGACAGTATTGGAATCTTTCCCAAAGCCGGAGTATTTGTGGGCAGATTGCATTCTGAGCCTCCAACTTCCCTGCCATTGAACTTCCCCGAAGATGTCTCTCTTTGTTTGCCTGTATTTCACTCTGTCGGTGTCTAAAAGGCTTCTCCCTCTTTGCTTTTATATGTTTATTTGAAATGACTCCTCCAATATTTAATCTTTATCAGAACCTGGAAGCCTGGTATTTATTTTGCAGATCCGATGCTCATCCATTTTCCTTGAGGCCTCTGGCAGGAGGCTGGAGAGCCGGACACCCCGGGGGTGGTGCCGTCAGCATTTGTCCTGGAGACAGGAGGACAAATCAAAGCCCCATGGGCTACCAGTTAGAAGATAAATCTGGTAAAAAGCTAATGAATATACTGTGGCCGCAGCAAGAGAAGGCCTTCAGGGCTTTCCAGGCCTCTAGATGCAGGGAGTGGGTGATCTTCCAGGGACAAGAGCAAGAGGGTGTATGGTTGGCATGAGTTGGGTTTTTCCAGATTGAGGCAGCTGGGGACCAGTGTTTAAATTTCTGAGCAGTGGTGAAGGGCAGTGAGGAAGGAGCTATCCATTTCTCAAAGCATATGGCTTTTTTCTCCCATCAGGTGGAAAGTCCAGGAGAATATTCTTGCTGCAGAATGAAGGAGTTGGGTTAAGTATCTGAAAAAACCATCTGGAGGGTCAGCCTCCACCAGGTACTTAGGGAAGGCTGTGGAATAGCTTTGTTTTGTAGGTCCGGAGCTGGTTTAGAATGTACACTCCTATGTCTGGGTAGGGCAATGGTCATCTCTTCCATCTCCAAATACATAAAAACACTTATTTTATACCAGGCAAGGTGCCAGAGTGGTCCCTGCTCACAAGAAAACTACAGGGAGATACCATAGGACCAGGACAGCAAATAGGTTTTATCTCACAGTCAAATTTTTCTTTTTCAAGGAATATTGTGAGGCTTTTTCTAGGCCTAGGGAGAAAGAAGGCAGAAACCCTTTGGTGATGTCTGCCTGGGTATGGCTTGAGGAATGGTGTCTCCTGGCTAACCCTGCCAAGGGGAGTGGAGCATACTCAATTCAGCAAAGATGGTTTGAGGAAGCACCATGTGCTCAGCTCTGTGCTAATAACTTGAGAGGTGGGCGAATGTAAGTCTTTAAGTAGAAACCCAGTCTAGTTGGAGCAATACAGGAAACTGTGAGGAAACACTGTTAACAGCACTTGTCTAAAATCCTCAAAGAGGGGAGCCAGAGGAGCTTGCCGAGAGGAGAGACAGGGTGGGGGGAGACCTCGGAAGGACTTGCTGGCATGGGAGAAGAGGAGCCCAGCACAGCAACACAGCATTCTACCTGGAACATCAGTTTTCCACTATCAAAAGCTGTTTCTTGAAGAGAGGTGAAAAAGGAGGGACCAAGGAGGACAGCAAAGCCCAAGCAAGCCTTTTAACTTTCCCTGGCCCCTTCCCTCAGAAGCCTCTCAGGCTTTGGGGCCACAGCAGCTGCTTCCCTACTGCCAGGGCTGGTGCTTTTCAAAGCACCTCCTTGGTGGAGAAGCTGTTTCTGGGGAAGCAGTTTTGACCCTGCTCTTGCAGGCATGTGATGAATATTTCATAGCCCAGATGTAATCCTGTCAACGATTTCCTCTCCTTCCCCTCACCGGCGTCCCTCTCCCTGGTCCGAGGCCCAGTCCCCAATCGTTCCAAAGTCAGGAAAATCAGTCAAAACATTTATCAAGAATCGTTATGAACTAGCCAAGCGCTGTGAAGAGCTAATCTCTGCAGAGCTAATAAGAATGAACAAAGTCACCACAGACTCCACCGTGGGCATCGCTGATAAGGATTTGTCAGAAGAATTGCAGGTAAGATCTGAACAGCCCCGGGAAGTGGAATGCAAATGCCTCGCTCCCCATCGGCGCTACTGGTGCCCGCTCTGAGCAGACTGGAGGCTTCAGAACAGAATCGGGGACTGACCCAGGAAGTGGGAGAGACAGGGCAGGTGGCCAGGACCCAGGGCCGTGCAGGCCTGCGGAGCCAACTCAACCGAGGTGGTCAGAGCGCAGAAGTACAGGGTGGTGGGTGGGGAACAGAGGACGGACGAGAAAGCAAGCCGGAGGAGAATTTCCTTTCTCCAGACCTTAACAGAATGGGCACGGGAGGGACGCTGACGATGCAGAAGGTGCTGAAATTAGATACAGGAAGTAATATTCTCAAACAATAGGAAGCTGCTGCAGAGGGTTTTGGAATTGCCCCCATGGAAGCCCGAAGACTGTTGCTAAGGAGTGAGGTCAGGGCTGGGGCTGTGGGGTCAGACAGACATGGGTTTGAATCCCAATTCTAGCCTCAGCAAGGTTACTAAACCTCCCTGGGCTTCATTTTCTCATCTATACACCCAAGTAGTACCTGCTTCCTAGGACTGCGTGGGGGGGCCATAGAGCAGAGCTTGTGAAGGGTAGGATACAGTGCCCAGCCGAGGGTAAGTTCAAAAGACCCTCGCTGTTGTTCTGTGATTAGCATCGTGGGCAGTTTTGCCTAAAGGCAACCTGACAACCTAATGGTCTAAGTCAGGTGTTGGCAGACGTTTTTATGCGGAGCCAGATAGGTTTTAAGGGTCATATGGTATCTGTCACAAATACTCTACACCACTGCTGTAATGCAAAACCAGACACAGATTGAGTGAGCATGACTGTACTCCAACAAAACTGTATTTACAATAACAGGTGGTGGGCTGGATTTGGTCTAGGGGGCCATAGTTTGCTGACCCCTGGTCTAACTGGCCTGCCCACTCTTCTCAGCCAGTGTATCTTACAAGAATGAGGATCCGAGGGCTTCAGGAGGAAGTCAAGGGGCAAGCTGCTTTTGAGCCAACAGGCTGCCTGCAGGGGGTTGGGGGTACCTGGAGGGGTAAGATCCCACAGTTTGCAGAGGTTGTGCTAAAGGGGATGGGTGGTTCTAATAGATATTTGAGAGGATTTCCCTATAAATGAGACATTACTGCATTGACTGTGTTATATGTTTCCCCTCTATACATCTTCACAGCTAAGTTTATTGTGGGGCTGATGTATTTTTACTGCATCTCTTAAAAGTAGACACATTTTCATCTTTTTCTTGAAATACGTATCGTTAAATCTCTATCAATTCCTTCTGGTTTATTGGACTTGGGAGCAAGCTGTGAAGAATGATTTGTTTTCAGGCCACAAAAGCCACCCCCAAGATGGCTCTCTGTCCCTCCCCTACAGACACAAGGGAGACTGGAGGCAGGGAGGGAGGGAGGCTTGGTGTGGGGTGTAAATGAGGTTTTTGAATAACATTGGTTTCCTATTCCCTCACATGTTTTAAAATCTGATAGTTTTCTCTAGTGCTGAGCTCTCAACTGTCCCAGTGCAATAATGTTTTCTTGCATTTGTGTGGGGGTTTCGCAGCTTGCAAAATGCTTTCTTGTATGGATATACACACACATATATATTACGTGTCATTTTCCCCCACTACTCTGGAAAGAAAGTTCTTCTGGAAGAAGTTGGCAGACCAGGAAAGCTCATCCCCGTACCCGAGAAGGGCTAACTGAGACCAGGGTGGCTGCTCCACATCTTCATCAAGGTCTTAAGAGCTCTGAGGGGTAGCAGCTCAGGCTGAACAGTGGCCCCCCCAAGATCTCAGGTCCTCATTCCTAGAGCCTGTAAGTGTGACCTTATTTGGATAAAAGGTCTTTGAAGATGTTATTAAG
>PVKY010002108.1:0-27453 GCA_004027775.1 Bradypus variegatus | reverse complement strand
GAAACATCACATGCAACTCTCTGTCACTTACGAAGTAGAGATTTTTATTTACATTCCCAGACAGACCTCGGGATCCTAGATGATTTGAACTGAGTATTTGAAAAATAACTGTGTTTCAAGGAGAAGAAGACTTATGTCTCCTTCTTTTAATACTCTCAACATGAACAAAGATGTGTTGTGCACAGTCATGCTTATCTTCATGCATATATATATGCACACATTTAAACAACTTTATTAGGGTATAACTTACACACTATATAGTCCATCAGTTGTATGTTTACATGAGTTTTGGCTTTTACATTGAAGTCTGTGATATATTTTGAGTTACTTTTACTTACGGTGTAAGACTCAATGGCTATCCAATTGTCCCAGTAACATTTGTTAAAAATACTATACTTTCTCTACTGAATTACTCTGGCAGCTCTTAAAAAAAATAATTGATCATATATATGTGGGTGTATTTTTGGACTCTTATTCTGCTCTGTTGAATTATATGTCTATCCTTATGCTAATATGAACTGTCTTAATTATAGTGGTTTTACAATAAGTCTTGAAATCAGGTAGCCCAAGGCCTCCAACCTTGTTCTTTTTCAGATTGTTTTGTCTATTATAAGTGATTTTCATTTCAGTGTAAATTTTAAGATGAGCTTGTCAGTTTCTACAAAACTGCCCTACTCATATAGAAATAGAAGTTGTGAAAAATCTATAGATCATTTTGGGGAGAATTTACTTCTTAACAATATTGAGTCTTCTGATTCACGAACACAGTATCAGTGTCCATTTATTTATGTCTTCTTAAATTTTTCTCTGCAATGTTTTGCAATGTACAGATTTTGGGCACATTTTATCAAAATTATTCCTAAGGACTTCATCCTTTTAGATGCTATAGTAAATGATAATTTTTATAAGATCTAATTTCTACTTTTTGGTTGCTGATATATGGAAATGCAACTGTTTTACATGTTGACCTCATATACAGAGACCTTGATAAACATACTTGCTAATTCTGGCTGCATATTTACAGCTGCCTTAGGACTTTCTGCACTGTTTATCATGCCATCTTTCAAAAAAGACAGCTTTAGTTCTTCCATGTATATATGTATATTTTCTCACCTTCATGCACATGAGCGGAACTTCAGCACAATGCTGAACAGGAGTGAGGGGAGGGAGCAGCTTTTCCTTGTTCCTGCTCTTACGGGGGGTGCAGTCAGCTTCCCTTGAGTATGATGAAGGTGTTGGTAGAGACCTTTCATTATGTTGAGGAAGTTCCCTTCTATACCTAGTTTGCTATGAGTTTTTATTAGGAATAGATGTTGGACTTTGTCACATGCTTTTTATGCATCTCTTTAAATGATCTTATGTTTTCGTTTTTTAGTCTGTTGTTAAGATGAATTATACTGATTGATTTTCAAATAGTAAACCAACTTGCATTTCGAGGATAATCCCCCCAGTCATAATGTTTATTCTTTTACTATACTGTGTTCTTCTTCAAAGAACCAGCTTTTGATTTCATTGATTCTGTGTTCTATTTCTGGGTCAGCAAACTTTTTCTTAAAGGACAAGATAGTACATATTTCAGGCTTGTGGATTCTCTGCTCTCTGTCACGACACTCAGCTCTGCCATTGTGGCAGGAAAGAAGCCACAAACAATATGTAAATGACTGGGCTTGACTATGTTCCAATAAAATTTTATTTACTAAAATAGGAGACTGGAATAAGAGTTGTAGTTTACCAACCATTGTTCTAATTCATTGGTTTCTGTTTAGTTCTTTATTATTTCCTTTCAGATGTAGACTGTTATTTCCAGCTTCCAGTGCTGTGGTGACTTTATATCTCATTTTTGTTTTCATGAGATTTTAAAGAGAGGTTGGGAGAATACAAATTAGGGGTCACTGGGGAGGTTCTGCTTTATTACAGAGATCCCCCATTATGCAATTTCAGCTGGAATTGCCTTGTCCAAAATTCTTTCCAAAACTCCAAATTCTGAATGCATAAACGAGTCTTGGAATAGTTGTACTCTTGACAAAAGTGTCTGTAAAATGAATTTATTTCCATTGAGACTTATTTGCCCATTGATATCATTACAAAGTATAAAATGTTTCCCTCTGGAAACATTTGGACCTTAAGATGTAAGAAAAACCATGTCTCCTGATGCAGCAAAACCTTAAAAATAATTTATATGAGGAAAAATTTTGATGTTACACTAAAATTATTTCACAGTGTGAATAGGATCTCTAAGAAAATATGAAGAAATCTATAATTAGAATGTTCTCATTTTACCATAAAGATCTAATGCTAAATATTAAGAGCTAACTGAACATAATTAGAAAATTTCAACTTTAAAAATCTTTGTCTAGTATTCTAAATCAGGGTATAATTCATCTTTTTTGCTTAGCTCTCTTAGACATGTTTTCTGGATGTTTCTGAAAGCCACTGCAATCAGGAAATGAGAGAGAGAGAGAGAAAAGGGCAGCATCAGAGGGTGAACTAGTGATCTGGAAAACTGAGAGAGAGCACTTCAGGGTCAACAAACCTGAATGTACTGGTTGTTGAATAAGTCAGAAAACCTCATTTTATGAAATAAATACTGACAGAATCTGAACATTTGAAAATTATGTCTTTGTTAGCCTGTATTGAACTAGTTCTTTAATTTAAAAACTTATCATTAAGTTTAGTAAATTGAACCATTGCTGAAATGAACAGCCATCAATTAAATATCTTGTCTATAATTGAGCATTTTTCATTGAATGAGTCTTTAGGGACAGAAATAGACTGGCATTCCCCAGGAAAGTAAGCCTTGAGTATGTTCATTTTTCATTACATGAAACTAAACTCAGGAGCTGGCCACATACTGCAGATTATTAGTTGGGAAAACAGTGGATTTCCTTGGATTTGGCATCTTCAAGACCCTATTTACAAAGGGTCCAAACCCAATCGGGACACAAACCAAGACCAAGAACGCTACAAAACTGGGGTTCACAATTCCATCCATTTCGGTGGCTGAGGCCTTGATGTCCTCGGTGCATTAAATGACTTGACTATTTTAATTCTTTTGTATTTGTTTTCTGACTGTAATATCATATCTGATCTCAGATTTGAAGAATAAAAGTTGGAGAGATTTTCTAAATCTTGGGAACTTTGTTCTTATAAGGAATAAATAAGACAATACATTTAAACCATATGTATATTAGTGCTGTTATTGTTTTATGACTTTCCAAAATATTGGCTTAAAGACATGAGAAACTCCTGTCTTTTCAGTTAGATTTAAAAAAAAAAAATTGAAAGAGAAGTTATGGGTTTCCAGAACAATCCTGCATAAAATGCAGGTTTCCTTTGTACCACCCCACCACCAACACCTTGCACTGGTGTGGAAAATTTGTTACAATTGATGATAGCACTTTAAAAAAGTAATTTAAGTATTTTTTAGCAGTAGTTACCTTTGTTGCAATTGATGGAAGGTTATTAAAATAGTACCGTTAACTGTTATCCATAGTTTACATTAGGTATATTTTCCCCACATTCCATCCTATTACTAACAACTTGTATTAGTGTCATACATTTGTTATAATTCATGAAAGAACATTCTTATACTAGTATTACTAACTGTAGTCCATCATCCACATCAGGATTCACTGTGTTATACAGTGCGCTGTATTATCTATTAATTTTTATTTCAGCTACATATATGACCCAACGTTTCCCCCTTTAACCACATTCACCCATATAATTCAGCACTCTTAATTATACTCACAGTAATGTGCTAACGTCACCACCATCCTTTTCCAAACCTTTAGAATCAGCCTAAATGGAAATTCTGTACAAATTAAGCATCGACTCCTCTCTAACACCAGTCTATCACCTGAATTACCGATATTCTAGATTCTAACTATATTAGTTTGCTTATAAAAATCAGTTAATGTCAGTGATATAATATAATATTTGTCCTTTTGTGTTTGGCTTATTTCACCCAGCATATTGTCCACAAGTTTCATCCATGTTGTCACATTCAGCAGGCCTTCATTCCTTCTTATAGCTGAATAATATCCCATTGTATGGGATATTATAACATTTTGGTCATCCATTCATCGGTTGATGGACACTTGGTTTGCTTCCATCTTTTGGCAATTGTGAATAAAGCTGCCATGAATATCTTGTGAAAATATCTGTTCAAGTCTCTTCTTTCAGTTCTTCTGGGTGTATAACTAGAGTGGAATTGCTGAGTCATATGGTAATTCTAAACTTAGCTTCCTGAGGAACTCCAAAACTGTCTCCCACAACAGCTACTCCATTTTACAATCCCACCAGCAATGAGTGTTTGAATTTCTTCACATCCTCTCCAACATTGCAGTTCTCTATTTTTTCAATAGTAGCCATTCTTGTGGGTGTGAAATGATACCTCATTATGGCTTTAATTTGCATATCCCTAATAGCTAGTGATGTTGAGCATCTTTTCATGTGCTTTTTAGCCGTTTGTATATTCTCTTTGGAGAAATGTCTATTCAGTTCTTTCGCCCATTTTTAAATTGGGTTGTCTTTTTATTGTTGAGGATTTCCTTATATATTTAGTATACTAAACCCTTATCAGGTACGTGGTTTTCAAATATTTTCCCCATTGGATAAGTTGTATTTTCACTTTCATGATAAAGTCCTTTGAAGAAAAAAGTTTTAATTTTGAAGAGGTCCCATTTATCTATTTTTTATCTTATTGTTTGTGCTTTGGGTGTCAAGTCAAAGAAACCATTACCTAACGTCAGATCCTGAAGGTGCTTCCTTTCACTTATGGTTTAATAGTCCTGGTACTTATATTTAGGTATTTTATCCATTTTGACTTAACTTTTGTAAATGGTGTGAGATAGGGGCCTCTTTCATTAGTTTGCCTATGAATATACAGTTCTCCCAGCACCGCATATTGGTGAAACTATTCTGTCCCAATTGAGTGCACTTGGCAGCCTTGTCAAAAATCAGTTGGTCCTAGATGTGAGGGTCTATTTCTGAACTCTCAAACTGATTTCATTGGACAATATAGCTATCCTTGTGCCAGTATCATGCTGTTTTGACCACAGTAGCTTTGTGATATACTTTAAAGTCAGGAGGTATAAGTTCTCTAACATCATTCTTCTTTTTCAAGATGTTTTTGGCTATTCGGGGCCCTTTACCTTTCCAAATAAATTTAACAATTAGCTTTTCCATTTCTGCACAGTAGGCTATTGGAATTTTGATTGGGATTGCATTAAGTCCAGAACTCATTTTGGGTAGAATTGACATCTTAATGATATTTAGTCTTCTAGTCCATGAACAGAGAACGCTCTTCCATTTATTTAGGTCTTCTTTTATTTATTTTAGCAATGTTTTGTACTTTTCTGCATTCAAGTTCTTTACAAACTTGGTTAAATTTTTTCCTAGGTATTTGATTCCTTCAGTTGTCATTGTAAGTGGAATATTTTTCTAGATTCCTCCTCAGCTCACTCATTACTAGTGTAAGAAACAGTACTGATTTTTGTGTTGACCTTGTACCCCACCATTTTGCTGAATTCATTTGCTAGCACTAGGAGCTTTGTTGTAGATTTACCAGGATTTTTTATATGTAAGACTATGTCAACCACAAGTAGTGACTATTTTACTTCCTTTCCAATTTGAATGTCTTTTATTTCTTTCTCTTGCCTAACTGCTAGCTAGAGCTTCCAGTACAATGTTGACTTGAATAACAGTGTTGATAGAGGACATTATTGTCAGATCTTAGAGGGAAAGCTCTCAGTCTTTCACCACTGAGTATGATGTTAGCTGTAGGCTTTTCATACATGCCCTTCATCATGCTGAGGATGTTTCCTTTCATTCTTATTTTATAAGTGTTTTTATCAAGAAAGGATGCTGGATTTTGTCAAATGCCTGTTCTCCAATGTGTCAATTGAGATGATTATGTGTTTTTTCCCTTCATTTTGTTGATGTGGTATGTTACATTAATTGATTTTCTTATGTTGAATCACCCTGGCATACCTGGGATAAAACCCACTTAATAGTGGAGTATAATTCTTTTGATGTGCTGTTGGATTCAATTTGCAAGTATTTTGCTGAGGATTTTTGTATCTGTATTCAAAAGAGAAATTGGTCTGTAATTTTTTATTCTTGTAGTATTTTTATCTGTATTAGAATGATATTAGCCTCATAAAATGAGTTAGTGTTCCCTCCTCTTCAATTTTTTGGAAGAGTTTAAGCAGGACTGGTATTAAGTCTTCTTGGAGTGATTGACAGAATTCACCTGTGAAGCCATCTTGTCCTAGGCTTGTCTTTCTTGGGAAGTTCTGATGACTGCTCTGTTGAGGTCTTCTATTTCTTTTGGATTCAGTGTAGGTTGTTTGTTTGTTTCTAGGAATTTGTGCATTTAATCTAATTTGCCTAATTTGTTGGCATGCAGTTATTCATGGTATCCTCTTATGATTCCTTTTTATTTCTGTGGGGTCAGTAATAATGTCCTCCCCCCTCATTTATTATTTTATTTATTTGTGTCTTCTCTCTTTTTTCTTTGTCACACTAGCTAAAGATTAGCCAATGTTGTTGATCTTTTCAAAGAACCAACTTTGTTAATTCTCTGTATTGTTTTTTTTATCCTCAATTGCATTTATTTCTGTTCTAATCCTTCTTATTTCTTTCCTTCTCCTTGCCTTGGGTTTAGTTTACTCTTCTTTTTCTAGTTCCTCCAGGAGTGCAGTCAGGTATTTAATTTTAGCTCTTTCTTCTTTTTTAATATAAGTGTTTAGGGTATAAATTTCCCTCTCAGCACTGCCTTCACTACATCTTGTAAGTTTTTATATGCTGTGTCCTCATTTTCATTCATCTCAAAATATTTACTAATTTCCCTTGAAATTTGTTCTTTGATTCACTGATTGTTTAAGGGGCTGTTATTAGCTTCAGATACTTGTAGATTTTCCAATTCTCTGCCTGTTACTGATTTCCAGCTTCATTCCATTATTGGCAGAGAAGATGCTTTGTATGATTTTAATCTTTCTAAATTTATTGAGACATTTAGAGTGACCCAACATGTGGTCTATCCTGGAGAACAATCCATGTGCACTTCAGAAGATTGTATATCCTGCTATTTGTGGGTACAATGTTCTGTATATATCTCTTTGGTTTAATTCTGTTACCATATTATTCAAGTTCTTTGTTTCCTTATCGATCTTCTGTCTAGATGATCTATATATTGATGAGAGTATTGTATTGAAGTCTCCAACTATTATAGTAGAGGTGTCTATTTCTCCCTTCCATTTTTCCAGTGTTTACCTCATGTACTTTGGGACACCATGGATAGGTGCATAAATAATTACGATTATTATTTCTTTTTGGTGTGTCACCCCTTTTATTAATATATAGTGTCTTCCTTTTTCTTATGACAGCTTTTGACTTGAAGTCTATTTTGTCCAGCATTAGTATAGCTACCCTAGCTCTGTTTTGTTTACTATTTGCATGAAAATCTTTTTCAATCATTTCACTTTCAATCTATTTGAATCTTTGGGTCTAAGGCGAGTCTCTTATAAATAACGTAATCAGATCATGCTTTTTATCCATTTTTCCAATCCATGCCTTTTTTTTAAGGTTTTTTTTTTAATTCAGTTTTATTCAAACGCAATCACATAACATACAATCATCCATGGTATACAGTCAACCGTTCACAGTATGATCATCTAGTTATGTGTTCATCACCATAATCTATTTCTGAACATTTTCCCTACATCAGAAAGAATCAGAACAAGAATAAAAAAATAAAAATGAAAAAAGAACACCCAAACCATCCCCCCATCCCATACCATTTGTCATTTAGTTTTTATACCCGTCTTTCTACTCATCCACTAGATAAAGGAGGGTGTGATCTATAAGGTTTTCACAATCACACTATCACCCCTTGTAATCGACATTATTATATAATCATCTTCAGGAGTCCAGACTGCTGGGTTGGAGTTTGATAGTTTCAGGTATTTACTTCTAGCCATTGCAATACATTAAAACCTAACAGGTGTTATCTATATAGTGCATAAGAATGTCCACCAGAGTGACCTCTCGACTCCATTTGAGATCTCTCAGCCACTGATTCTATTTCGTCTCACTTTGCATCCCCCTTTTGTTCAAGAAGATACTGTCAGTCCCACGATGCCGGGTCCAGATTCATCCCTGGGAGTCATATTCTGCATTGCCAGGGATGCTCACACCCCTGGGCGTCGGGTCCCACGTAGGGGGAAGCACAGTGAGGGTGTCCTGCAACCAACAGCCAGCCTCTAGAGGCGGCTCCTCCCTGCCTTTCCCACCAGGTCACCCCTCACCTGCCCAGGCTGCCCCCACCCCCCTAGGCTCTGTGCAGGCACAGACTCAGACCTGGCCCTAACTCCCAGGAGCACAATGAAGACCCAACAAACACTTAACAGAAGTTTAGGGAAGACTTGAGGATAATGTAACAAAGTGGGAACAAGATGGACCTATTCTCAGCTCTCACACACAAGGCCCTCCACACAGTCCTTATAGCTACGTCTGGACTCCGGCCCTGGCACGATGGGAAATCTTGGCACCCTCCATGCACAGTGGGCGTGTCTTTGGCAAATGCCCTTCTGCATAGATTTCAGCTGCCAACATGAATAACACGACAAAACTTCTCTGAGATGTAAGAGTTGAATAATAGAAAGATCTGCTGTGCTCTCAGATGCAAAAACAGTGTTTTAATGATAAAGATCCTATTATTTTACAGGGTTAACAAAATTATGATAAATAATTCCATTAGATTTTTTGGAACGTTACAGATGAATTGCAAATTACTGGAAAAATAAATAAGCAAAAATGAAAAGATGGATGATGAAGTGAACTACCAGGTTTCAAAATCCATTTTAAAGGAAAAGCTAATTATGATCAACAGCAACAACTAACACTTAATGAGTACACGTGACAAGTGGGGCATTGTGCTAACCACTTACTGTGCATTAAAAGAGCCAATTTCCACAATAATGCTATGAAACAGGCACTACCATCAGCCAGTCCTTACAGAAAATGTGATAGAATTAAAGCAGTTAAAGAACTTTGCTCTAGCTCAAGCAGCCAATCAGTTGTGAAGCCAGAGTCTGCCTCTTTACCCTGCTACAACAGTAGTTGTTCTCACCGCGAAACCCGAGTGCTCCCTACAAAAGAATAGGCAGGTAGAGCAATGGAGTAGAGTAGAAAGCCATAGTGATTTGTCAGTCAACTATAAGGAAATAAGACACAAGAAGAGCATCTACAAAAGTAACCCTCCTGTGGTGTGTGAAGCTGTATGGACCCCAGAAAAGCATGTTCTGAAATGTAATCCATTCCTGTGGGTGTGAACCCATTGTCAGTAGGACCTTTTGATGAGGTTACTACAGTTAAGGCATGGCGCAGCTCAGTCAGGATGGGTCTGAATCCTCTTACAGGAGTCCTTTATAAATGGGATGAATACAGGGAGAGAGAGAGGGGGGGGAGCTGGCAGATGGTCTTTGGGAAGAAAGTATCACCTTGATGATTCCTTGATTTGGACGTTTTTCTCAGCCTCAAAACAGTATGCTTGTAAGGTTATACATTACTGTTGTTAAAGCCAATGCATTTCATGCTATCTGTTTTGAGCAGCCTAGGAAACTAAAGCACCTCTAAAAATGTAAATCTGTATTGTTTCATACACACATATGCATTTGCACACACTTATCACACATACAAATTAAGTCTAAAACACCAAACTTGAAAAATAATTTGCAGCAAATATAACCAGGAATTGGGATGGGGTTAAGATTTGAAATATTGTCTGCAGCCAGGGAAAGAAAATAAGTGCAAGCAGAATGGAGTCAAGACCGTGAGAAAGAAGGACTCAAAAAAGATTGAGTAAATTTCTACCAGCTGCCATTTTGACTTGTTCTATAAGTTGGTAGCCTGGGCTGAAAGGATCTGGGGGGGGGGGCAGACAATGCGAAGGGAGGGCTCATTAAAACAATAACGAACCACTCATTTTTACCCTTCAAATGGTCTCCCCTTTCTAGGGGGCCACCACCCAACCCACGGTGGATGTGTGGTGTCCAAGGGATTGCAGGCTCCAGGCTGGGAAGCATTTGGAATAGGGGGTGGGTGAGAGCCCCCTCCAAGTTGCCAACTGAACACATGTGGCACTGCCAGCCCACAGTGGGACAGCCACTGCCTTGCCACCCTAAGGTGTCACAGAGTACAGGCCTCAGCTGACCCTCCCCATATGCCCATCCAGGACCCTGCTGGGGGCAGAGGGTGGTGATGGAGGGTGAGGCTGGGTGGGATCCAGGACACCAGGGGCAGAGAGCCGTCATGGGGAGATGGGTGATGGTGGAAGGCACGAATGTGCACGAGCCATTGCTGTAAGCCCTGGGCACTTACTTGCTCCACTGTCCCTGGACATCACTTATAAACACACCATTGGCCCAGTGGACATCCCTTATAAAACACAAATTCAAAGATTAAATTATTAAGAATTTTATGTTGGCAACCACCAAGCATTAACCCCCCACATGCAGGAAAAAGTTATCCTTTAATGCAATATCTTGATTTATCCTTTCATGGAATATTGCTATTTATCTAGTGCTTTCCTTTTATTTAACTTCAGAGAGGGAGATGTGTGGTTGTCTGCTGCCAGGATTTGAAGAGGGTTGCTTTGGTTTGCTTGTGAAATTATGTATTAAACCTTTCAGCTCTTGGTCAATAACGAAAGAGGATAATTTATGTTTTCTAAAGTTTTACTTTCCCACAGTGAGGTTTCCATGGCTGTGACGTGTTAGGGAGGAGATGATCAAGAAGACAAATGTGAAAAGAGGGATTTACTGGAGGGGATGCTTGTTTCCGGCCGTCGCATCTGTGCCCTGGCACCAACCAATGTGGGGGGCTTGGAGGGGGCAAAGGAGGAGGGGTGTTGGAAATTTCTGGAGCAGCTGCAGTGAGGCAGGAGACACCCCGGCTGGGCAGCAGGGGCTTTGCAGGGTCCGTGCCCCTGGGTGGCTGCTGCAGCCCAGGCAAGGTGGGTTCTGCCTTTGTTTCCCTAATTGGCACTGCCAGTGCCATTGGGAGCCCGTGTCGGACCTGGGTCACGTGCAGGCTGGGCTGACGGCTGCCCAGGGGTTCTCTAAGGAAAATGGACATTTTCCTGCCTCCCCTGGACTGACGCCTACCCTGGAGCCCAGCCCCTTGGTTACCGTTTTCAAGGTTTTCTGGGGCTCACTCAGGGACCCCTGTGGGGGTCATCTGCCCCTTCATTTCCTAGGTTCTTCCTTCCTTCTCTCTCGTTAAAATGTGAATGACCTGTTTTGCTTTGCAGTATACAGTCTGGAAATTATTCAGAGTTTATTGTTTCCTTGGTTATAGTAACATCCCCAATTTTTCAGAGCTGGTTCAGGAATTTCTTCTTAAAAAAATACTTCTTTGGTAATTTTGGTAGGAATTTTAGGAGAAAGGAAGGCAAATCAGTGGGATCAAAGAGTTCTCTAAAAAATGTCATTTCCAATGTTTAACATGTATAAACAATGATGGTGCTGTTTTCATGTTTAGATTATTTTGTTAGGATCTCTTCCCACTGTGGGATTACTGCTAACATGTATTGACATGTTTATGTCTCTTGATATATGAATGCTAAATTGCTTCTCTGAAGGGATGATCCAATTTACAGTGCCTTCAGTAATTCAGGTACCAATTGGCCAGCACTCTATCTCATGATTAAAATTTTTCCTCCCTAATTTGACAGCTAAAATATTACCTGCCACTTATTTTAATTTGTAAACGAGTTACCTTCGTATTAGCTGCAGTGATGTCAGCAAGTTCTCCAATGGACTAGTGTTACCTTGTTTTCTATTATGTTCCAATTAAAATAGCTTCAGCTGCTTTGGGTGGGAACTGTGACTTGTCTGGAGATTTGGGGGCTTATTTTTCTTTTCCTTACTTCTTGTTCCAATTTCCTGCAGCAATGACATTCTCAGTTTCCCTCATTTCCTCCCTCACATAGCTGCTCTCATCAGTCTGCCTCTTTTCCTTGATTTCCCTCAAATGCTCTTCAAATCAGGGATAGCAAAGGAAGGTAAAGAAAACTACTTAGGATGCCAAAGAACTTAAAAATTAAGTATTAGGCATTGCTATTTGTAAAAGGGCATCGACCACATCTGTTGCCAGGGTCTTCTCCCTGACTCCTTTTTTGTATCGATGCCAGCCTTCTCCTCCTTGCTGACCCCATTTCTTCCCCATCCCTCCTCCATAAACTCCTCATTCCCTGCAGTCCTGACCCCTGCCTTCAGAGCCCATTTTAACCCTCTCTGACTTCAGCTTGGTCTTGCCCTAGTGCAATCTTTCACAACCAGAAATGGCCCATCAATGTTTTGCTGAAGAAAATGCAGCTTCCCCCGCCCGACCCCCAAGTAATTCTGCCATTAACTTTTTTTTAATTTTTATTTTGCAATAAATTCACAGTTATAGGAACAGTTGCAAAAACGATACAAACCCCATACACAGAACTCCAGCATACCCTGACCCTCCTCCCCTGATACCCCAATCCACCACCTTTAACATCCTGTCACACCACCATTTCTTTCCCTCCCTCCCTCCCTCCCTCCCTATCATCCATCATATATTGCTCTGTCTTCTGAACCTATGAGAGCAAGCTGCACACATCCTTGAACAAACAATATAGTTCACATATACATTTCCCATGAACAAGAACATTCTTTTATGCAATCCCATCAAATGCAGCTAAGAAGTACAAGAGATTCAACATTGATACAAAGCTTACATTTTTTTTTTTCAGTTGTGGAAACATATATGCAGCCTAAATCTTCCCATTCCACCCCCTCCCTAGCATTCCATTAGTGGGATTAATCACATTTAGAATGTTGTAATGCTATCTGTTTCCCACCATCCAGTACTAGAAATTTCACCTCAAACAGCAACCCTACACTCATTTCTTAACTCCCCATTGCCCCTTCTCCCATTTCTCTTAACCCATACTCTACTTTTCATCTCTATGGTCATATTCTCTTATGATTTCTTTGTGTTTACTGTGGGGCTTAAAATTAACCTCTTAAATCCATAACAATTTTGTTTTTCTTTGATACCAACTTAACTTCCATAGGACATATAAACTATGTTCCTATACTCCTCCTTTCCTCCACCTTTATATAGTTCTTGTCAAAAATTACATATTTTACATTGAGTTCAAAACCACTGATTTGTCATTAGAGTTTGTGTATTTTATATAGGAAGTAAATAGTGGAGTTACAATTCAAAAATTATTGAGTTCTATTTGTATTCCTTTGTAGTCAGAGAATGTACTTTGAATAAATTCAAATTTTTTTTAATTTATCGAGGCTTGTTTTATATCCCAGTATATGGTACATTCTGGAGAAAGATCTATGATCACTAGAGAAAAATGAGCATCCTGGTGATTTGGGATGTAAGGTTCTGTATATGTCTGTTAAAATTCTTTATATCTCTTTCTCCTTTCTTTCTTTGTCTGTTGGTAGGGCTCTCTTTAGTATCTGAAGCAGGGCAGGTCTTTTATTGGCAAACTCTCTCAGCATTTGCTGGTCTGTGAAAAATTTAAGCTCTCCCTCAAATTTGAAGGAGAGGTTTGCTGAATAAAGTATGCCTGGTTGGAAATTTTTCTTTCTCAGAATTTTAAATGTGTCATGCCACTGCCTTCTCGCCTCCATGGTGGCCACTGAGTAGTCACAACTTAGTCTTATGTTGCTTCCTTTGTATGTGGTGAATTGCTTTTCTCTTGCTGCTTTCAGAACTTGTTCCTTCTCTTCAGTATTTGACAGTCTGATCAGAATATGGCTTGGAGTGGGTTTATTTGGATTTGTTCTATTTGGAGTTTGCTGGGCATTTATGCTTTGTGTATTTATATTGTGTAGAAGGTTGGGGAAGTTTTCCCCAACAATTTCTTTGAATACTCTTTCTAGATCTTTACCCTTCTCTTCCCCTTCTGGGACACCAATGAGTCTTAAATTTGGACATTTTATTTTATCTATCATATCCCTGAGATCCATTTCAATTTTTTTCATTTTTTTTCTCCATTCTTTCTTTTGTTCTTTCATTTTCTGTTCTGTGGATGTCTAAGACAATGAGTTGTTGTTCAACTTCCTCTAATCTTGTATTATGAGTATCCAGAGTCTTTTTAATTTGGCCAACAGTTTCTTTCATTTCCATAAGATCTTCTATTTTTTTAATTTACTCTTGCAATGTCTTCTTTATACTCTTCTAGGGTCTTCATTATGTCCCTTATATCCTGTGCTGTGGTCTTCTTCATGTCCTTTATATCCTTTGCCATGTTTTCGTTCCTTGATTGTAGTTCTTTGATTAATTGTGCCAAGTACTGTGTCTCTTCTGATATTTTGATTTGGGTCTTTGGGATTGGGTTCTCCATATCATTTGGTTTTATCGTATGCATTAAGATTTTCTGTCATTTTTGGACTCTTGGCATTTGCTTTGCTTGATAGGGTTCTTTCAATTTTTTAAAAAAAATACCAATTTAATTTTTCAGAAATACAAGTTGGTGGTGTACACTTTCTCTAACTAACCAGCAGATGGCGTCTGCGAGTCACCTATACCCCTCAAGTCACTTCTCCTCAACTTTGTCCTTGTGGTATGTGGGGAAATGATTATTGTGGGGTTCAGTTGATGAACTCAGTTTGGGTGTGCTGCTGGAGCCGTCTGCCCTGAATGTGGGGCGTGTGTCCAGGTGGCTGGGGAGGCAGGGCAGCTTTAATACTCAAACCTCCCAGGTGTTCCCAGAGATTCAAGGCCGCTGCAAGAGTCCAAGCTTTCATTTCAGTTCTGCCCCAGACCCTCTCTATCGTTGACCCGCAAACCACCAGCATTGACGTAGCATCCCTGGGTTTTCTGAGTGGGCCCCATTCTCAGCTGTGATCTTCCAGGTCCTCTGCTGAGGGAAGGCTGTACTACGTCACAAGTGTGCTCCTGCTCTGTCCCTCAAGGGAAGTCCCGGGCTGCCAGGTGGTGCAGGGGTGCTCTCAGCCTGATGCAAAGATAGCTTAATGGGGTGTCTCAACCGCCCCTCCTCACACAGTTCCTCCTTCCCAACTCTGGGACAACTGGCGCAGCTCTGGGCTGTGGGTACAGCCATGGGCAGGAGTGTCTCCAGCCTGCTGAGGAGTCTGCTTCAAGAGTGGGGTTTCTTTCTCCTTCTGGCTCTCCCCTCCACTCTCCTAGCCCTGAGGGAATCAGCAGCAGGCTATCCTCCATGGCAGACTCTGAGAGGCCAGCTCAGCCCACTCCCGCCGTGCTTCACTAGTGGTTCCCACTGTCACAACTGCAGCCACTCCTGGGTTTTTCCTTTTTTTTTTTTAAAGAACCAGTCAGTCTCCAAATGCCAACCCCCGGCTTCCCCTCACTGCAGCGCAGCCGCGGGTCTTCCAGCCAGCTCACTCACTCATTCCAGAAGGCAGACTCCCGGTTTCACCAAGTGCACGGCCCCTGTGGTTCTAGCAGACCTTGTCCAGCTGGTGCATCACTGAAACTGGTGTTCTGGGTCACCTTCGGGTTTTTATCTGGTATTTTTCACAGAGGTGTCTTTTCTGCCCTGTCTCACCTAGCCGCCATCTTAGGTTCTCTCTCTGCCACAAACTTTTAAACCATTATTCTTTCCTCTCCATTTCTCTAGCCATATTTCCTTTTTTTGTGTAGTTTCTGTTCCGTTTCTTTACTCATTTACCTGTTGATGTCTTAATGTTTCTTTTAATGGTTAATGCTCTCTTTTTGTCATTTACATATTCCTAAATTAAGAAAAAAAATCATGATTAGCAGATGTTCCCTCCACAGGAAACATAAGGTATTATTTCTTAGTTTCTGGGGAAAATTACTCTTTCCCAGAAAGATCAATAAATCTTTCAAAAGATTATTACGTGTATGGCTTCAAGCTACAAAGCAGAAGTGTAAATCTCATTTTATATAACTATGTCAGAAGAAATTTCCCATAATTGCATTTATTTATCTCTGGTTCATCTTGGTAATCAATATCACATTTTTACCCATGTAAAACATCTGCACTTACTAGACTAAACAAACATCTTTGCATTAAATGGTCAATGTGTGATCCTTCATTTAATTTAGAATCTTATTCTGAATAGTCTAAGAATTGTCTAGCTTCAGAAAGTTATTTTACCTAACTCAGACCCTTAGCCATTTCTTTAAGGAAGCTATTTTATGTTGTAGATTATTAACTCTTAGGTGAGAAGAGCTAGATTTTGTAATACACAATTTAAGATTATGTGCTTTATATTTTCTAAAAAGTTATGAGCAGACACAAGCTAGTAAAAATTAATAACGAATTCCCAGATCTTTGCTTCATGTTTCTGAAAGCCTTCCGTGATAACCATGTAATAATGGTCATTTGATGAAAGGGGAAATGATCTTTATAGAAAAAAAGATTCAAGAATGAAGCAAAAAGGCAGATTGTAAAGAATTTAGAGAAAATCAAAATAAATAAAACAGAATATAGACAAAAATATAGAGATAAAATAAATATATACATAAAATATTTTACAGGTATAGATAAAAAGAAATAAAATAAGAAGGCAAAAGTGAAGAAATTCCATGCCACTAAATCTATACAAGTGGTATAAGGTTTCTGTCAAAGGGTTAATGTATGTCCATTGAGAAATAAGCAGGCTGCACGTACCACAGAAAAATAAGAAGGCTTTGCATGTGTTAGATAAGGTGAGGTCCCCTAACCCTATCTCCAGATGGCGCTTAATGAATTCCAGTGAAGTCGGGAGAAGCAGCCTCCCACAGGCATGATGTGTCCAGGCAGAAGGCGTGCCAAGTGTACACTATATGCTGCTATCCAGAAGAGAGCCTGCAAAATATATCAGACGTCCTACTCATCAAAACTTTCAGCTCCTGAATGCTTTTGTAACCTTGCTTTCTGAAGCCGCATTAGCCAGGGCAAGATAAACAGAGGCAAGGTTAGCCTTCTCAATGGTGATGAAAATATTCTTTGGTTCTGAACCTAAAACAAAATTATTGCCATCCCAACACCAGTGCACCATGTTCCACAGTCCTATCCATTGCCAGGTACATAAGCAACTTATCTACTCTTGGTGAGTATGTGAGATGGTGTGTGTGTGTGTGTGGGGGGTATAGTGTGAGTGTGAAACTCAGAGCCCTGAGTTTTCAGCTCGCTGGCAGATATCACTCTGCTTTGTCACCTGTTATGAAACTGCCCATCCTTACTAATTTGTAAGCATCTTGTGGACAAAAATATGTTAGTTCATCTTTCTATTCTGTGTCTAGCACAATAACTGGAACATAATATCCTGTCAATAAGCGTGGAATGACCAAATTGGTATAAGTCCTTCTTTCTGTGTTTTTTTTTCATGTATTTAAAAAAAAAAAACAAACCTGGGCTTAACTTGTTGTTCTGGTTTGCTAATGCTGCCATTTTACAAAACACCAGAAATGGATTGGCTTTTATAAAGGGGGTTTATTTGGTTACACAGTTACAGTCTCGAGGCCATAAAGTGTCCAACGTAAGGCATCAACAATAGGGTACCTTCACTGGAGGAAGGCCACTGTCATGTGGAAAACCTCTGTTAGCTGGGAAGGCACATGGCTGGCATCTGATTGCTCCTAGGTTGCATTTCAAAATGGCATTCTCCAAAGTGTCAGCTTTCAATGGCCATCTTCAAAATGTATCTTTAAGCTGCAGCTCCTAGGCCCTTCTGTTTGTGAGCCCCTTTGT
Organism: Bradypus variegatus; assembly: GCA_004027775.1. NCBI lineage: Eukaryota > Metazoa > Chordata > Mammalia > Pilosa > Bradypodidae > Bradypus > Bradypus variegatus. Next base: position 9,707 of record PVKY010002108.1, on the reverse strand, counting down.
AAGACTCCAGTGAACTAATGAATGCCCATGCATCCATGGAAACATTCAATCAGAGGTCACACCCTAACCAAAGCTGTCACTCACAGTTAGGTGGGTCACATCTCCATGGAAACAACCTAATCCCAATATCCCACAAGATTGGATTGAAAGATCATGGCTTTTTCTTCTGGACATAATATATCCAAACTGGCACACTTGTCAAATAGCTAATAATCTTAAATGGACAAGTGAATGAACCATTTTCCTATGATCAATTTTGTATCTTGAGGCTGGTTGGTTCCAACTCAGTTCACAAAGAAGAAACACAAATAGCTAACAATGCACACACAAAAAATGTTCAACAGGACTAATAAACAAAAAGTTTAATTCTAAAAACCAGATACTCTCCAAAATGAGATAATCAAAAATAGTTTTTTTAAAGGATGCACAACTATATCATGGTGCTGTGAATAATTGATTGTACACTTTGGATGATTGTATGGTATGTGAATATATCTCAATAAAATTGAATTAAAAACAGTTTTTTCAGATACTCAATTCTAGTGAGGATGCTGTGAAACTTGAGCTCTAATATGGCAGCGGGGTTATTGGCCTAATATTTCAGGGAAACAATTTTGTAATATGTATCAGGAGTCTTTTAAAAATTTTTGAATCTTTTCTAAGAGGTTAACTTCTGAGACTCTATCACCAGAAAATAAACAGAAATGCAGACAAATTTCTGTGCACATAAATGTTCAGTGCAGCATAATTTATAATACCAAAAATTGGAAACGAAATATTTAGCAACACTGGAATTCATGCAAGGAATATTTCATAGCCAAGGAAGAAGACAGATGCCAAGATTCTTTAATACCATTGAAAAATCATAAGGATTCAAAGTGTGTCAATTTGAGGTCGTGATGGGAAAGAAGCATTCCATAACGGTAGCGCCTTTTTGGGGGAGGGACCAAGGGTGTCTTTTATGTTCTTTTGCTGTTAAATTTTTCTGTAAGGAACATATTTTATAAAAGTCTAAAGCAGGCTTTTAAACTAAAAATGTGGGATTATCAGAGAGCTCCGTTTGTAACCTCAGGTGAGTTCTTCCTTGAATGGATGGTCTGGCCATGTGCCTGCTGCATGGCTTCCCTAACTTTAAGCCGAGCGCTGATGGGTCAGAAGGAGTTAGGCAGGAAAGGGAAAAGCCTCCCAGGCAGCGGGCACAGGGAAAAGGCTCAGAGCATGGGGCCTCCTGCTGCGCTCGGGAACCGCAGATGGGAGGGGATGAGTCTGAAAGGGACGCAGAGCTCTTCGAGCTGAGGCCGCGGGTCCCTTCTGCCAGCGTGGGCTTGGACCTGCTGCTCATGAGGAGCCAGTGGGGTTTTCAGCAGGGCAGTGTGGAGACTGACTGCGTTCTAGAAACTCGCTCTCTAACCGCAATACTGATGGGTCTCAGTTTGGGCCTGATGCACGGCAGGTGCTTAGAAAACACCGTATTTGGATAGCGGGAGCGACACGAGGCGGTTGCAGCAGCCTGCGGGAAAGCGGCGGTGGCCCCGACGGGCGCAGGGCACCAGCCGGAGGCCGTCGGGGGGAGAGCTGACTGAGGACGGGCTGACTGAGGCTGGGCTGGCTGCTCGGGAAGGGTGCGGGGTGAGTGGGACGGAGGATTTCATGGTTACTCTCCCTCTGTCAGAGAGGCTGCGTGGATTCACCGAGAGCACAGGACGCGCGATTGGCGAGGGAAGCCTCGGCCGCGCAGAACTGAAATCGTCTGGAGACAAACTCGAGGAGCAGGGGAAGAGCTGGGCATCCTCACCCAAGGAGGCGGCTCACCCGGGGAGGGGGCGGCAAGTGGAAAAGAAGGCAGAAACCAAAGCGATAGCAGCATTTGAGGGTCTAACAGTTAAGAAGGCATTTGCCACAAGTGATGGAAAACGTGAATTATGGAGGCTTAATTGGAGGTTTATTCTTCTCACATAACAAGTCCTTAGATGGGTAGTTAACTGGTGCAGAATCTCTCTAATTTGCATTTCCTTTAGCTCCTGGTGACAAGTTTGCTGGGTCCATTGCAGTCACTTGCCTGCATGCTGGTAGGAAAGGGGAGGGCCAGGGCCAGGCTGAGGAGAGCCGAGCTCTCCCGGGCACCGGTGCCTCATCGGCGGCGGCTCCCTTGACTGGAGCCCTTTGCCGAGGCCTGGCCGGGCCGGAAGCGCTTTGGGAGAAGGCTGGAAGAAGGGCCGATTAGCCACCTGAGAGCGTCTGCTGCAGATCTGGGGGGGAGTTTGAGAAAAGAGCCAACTAGGAAGGAGAGCAGTTGCCCAGAAAACAAGGAAGGAAGGTGCTTCAAGTGTCAGGGAGGGGTTTATCCCATCAAATGCCTCAGGGAATTCCAGGGGAGTGAGAACAGAAGTGCAGGGATAAGGGGGCCATGTGGTCCCTGAAAATTAGCAGTTTTGGGGGTGCAGCAGGAGAGAGGGTCAGATTCCAGTGGGCTCGGGGCAAACAGGGAATGAGGAAACGGGACGCGTGGGGACCACTCTTCTTTTTTTCTTATTCAATATTTGATATTGACAAAAGCCCCTGTGTGACATATATGTAAGTCACAAAGCATAATTATGAAAGGATCGTCTCCACCCAACGGAGGAGCTAGAACATAACCAGCACCTTTGCGTCTACTTGGCCCTGGGAACCACTTGTTAGGAAGCCTGAGTTTAAAGGACAGGAGAGAGTGAGGGTGCAGCTTACAGGCGCCCAGAAAGAAGAAAGGCAATTAAAAAAAAACAGGTTGGGAGGTGAAGGTACAGGGGAGGGCGGAAGCTTGGAAACCAGCCTTGCAATCACCCAGCAGAGGAGAGGGGGACAAGAGAAGGAGTGGGCAGCTGGCTAGGTGTGCAGGGTGGGTTCCTCCTGAAGGATGAGGGGTCAGCACTTTACTTTCTCTGCTGGGTCAATTCTAGAACATGACTGATGCCAGTGAGAAGAATGCTTGCCAAAGCTCCCAACCTGTAGGAGATGTAAGGCACTGAAACCTAATTCCTGAGCTGTTCAGAAAAGGCTCACGGCCCTGCCTGGGATGCGCTGCCCAGCGGCAGGGGCTCCAGCCAAACCACAGCTTGGAGCCTCTTCCACAGGTGATGGCTTTCAGTCCCAAAGCTGGGATCCAGCCCCCTGAATGCAGGTCAGCCAAGGCCTCAGTTGCAGAAACAAAACATGTATCTTCAAGGTAGGAGCAAAGAAGTTTTCCAAGAAGAGACACTGGGGGATTGAAACCAAGTAGTTCCTGACAACTTTCCCCAGTGTTTTTCTCCCCTTGGTTTCTTCTCACTGACACCTGTTGCCTTCAGGGACTCACTTCCCACCTGTGGGGAAAAAATAGTTCCCTGCAACTTTTCCCCCTTGCTGGTATTAAAATTATCTGGATTAAAAAAATAAATAGATAAAATCAACTCCTAAATCTGCTCAGTAAAATAAAGACATACCTTTTGAATAAAATTTTCAAAGTACAGATTTCTGGCTGTGTAATAACCATTTGTTTTTCTCCCACATCTCTGCCAGCTTTGCCCTTGCCCAATAATTAATGTTTTCTTGGCATATATGATGTACCAGGAATGAAGCCATTGCTCCAAATGAGTGATCTCACTGGGTTTTCATACCTTTGTCATGAGGCAGGTGTTACTAGTATCCCCTTTTTGTAGGAGAAAATGCTGGGGCTTGCAGACATTGAGTGATGTAGTACATTGAATAGGTCCCCAAATCCACGTCCACCTGGAGCCTGAGAATGTGGCCTTATCTGGAGAGAGGGTCTTTGCAGATGCAGTTAGTTAGGGACTGAGATGTCCCCCTCCTGATTAGGATGGACCCTAAATCCAATGACTGGCATCCTCATAGGAGACAGAAAAGGACACACAGAGACCCAGAGAAGATGGCCAGGTGACATTGAGGCACAGACTGGAGTGAAGCTGCCACCACCAAGGAATGTCTGCAGCTCCCAGACAATCCCAGAAGCAAGGAAGGATTCTCCCCTCAAGCTTGGAGGGCACGTGGCCCTGCTGACACCTTGAGTTTGACACAAGGGTGAGAGAATCAGCTCCTGGGTTTTTTTTTTCTCCTTAATACTCACTTTATTGAGATATATTCACATACCACGCAGTCATACAAAACAAATCGTACATTTGATTGTTCACAGTACCATTACATAGTTGTACATTCATCACCTAAATCAATCCCTGACACCTTCATTAGCACACACACAAAAATAACAAGAATAATAATTAAAGTGAAAAAGGACATTTAAAGTAAAAAAGAACACTGGGTGCCTTTGTCTGTCTGTCTGTTTGTTTGTTTCCTTCCCCTATTTTTCTACTCGTGCATCCATAAACTAGACAAAGGGGAGTGTGGTCCTTATGGCTTTCCCAATCCCATTGTCACCCCTCAAAAGCTACATTTTAATACAATTGTCTTCCAGATTCATGGGTTCTGGGTTGTAGTTTGATAGTTTCAGGTATCTACCACCAGCTACCCCAATTCATTGAATTCATCATTCAACTTAAAAAGGGTTGTCTAAATTGTGCGTACGATTGCCCACCAGAGTGACCTCTCGGCTCCTTTTGGAATCTCTCTGCCACTGAAGCTTATTTCATTTCCTTTCACATCCCCCTTTTGGTCAAGAAGATGTTCTCCACCCCACGATGCTGGTTCTACATTCCTCCCTGGGAGTCATATTCCACGTTGCCAGGGAGATTCACTCCCCTGGGTGTCTGATCCCACGTAGGGGGGAGGGCAGTGATTTCACCTTTCAAGTTGGCTTAGCTAAAGAGAGAGGGCCACATCTGAGCAACAAGGAGGCACTTGGGAGGATGCTCTTAGGCACAGTTATAGGGAGGCTTAGCCTCTCCTTTGCAGCAACAGTCTTCCCAAGGGCAAATCCTGTGGTAGAGGGCTCAACCCATCAAACCAAGCTCCTGGTGTATTAATGCACCCAGTTTGTGGGGCTTTGTACAACAGCCCTAGGAAATGAATACAAGTAATTCTCCTGAGTTCACAAGGTCAGCAACTGGCAGAGGTGGGATTCAACCCCAATCTCAGAGGACATCAGGTTAGTCTTTGGTGGCAGCAGGAAGTCCTCTCACACCTGTCAGCCAGGTGCCTCCTTGTTCTCCACACTTGACCAAGCTTCCACTCTTCAGGATCCTGCCTCCCCTCCATTTGATGCCCTCAGGATTTTACATCTCTCTCTCTGGAAATGCAATCTCCAGAATTGAACTCAGTCATCCAGTTCAAATGTAGCCTATATGTAGGACAGTGGGTCTACTGCTTTCTTTGTGATGAATTTTATATTAATGCAAAACTATCTTCTCTACACTTCTCCCTGTTAATTCAGTGTCATCCATCCTGTACTTGTCTCACAGATCTGTTTTTAAACCCAAGTGAAGAATTTTCTATTTATTCTCACTAAATTTCGTCTTGTGTCAGCCTGTTGTTTCAGCAGCTTAAAAATCTTTTTCAATATTTATAATCCAACTTATTAGCTTTTGTCTCCAACCTGTAGCATCTGTGAATATTACAAGCTGGCTTTGTGGTCCTCATCCAAGAACAGAGCCTGAGTCTTTAAAGATCATCTTTTAGTTCCACTGATCCTTCGCAGAACACCAGAAAGTTTTATTCAACTAGATATGAATACATATTTTAAAAATATGTTGACAAAATTTCAGACATTGCCAAGTATCCTCCTTTATTGAAGTTTTAATGTTTTCAATTCATGAACTTGGGTAAATAAAAATGTAAATTTACTTAGTTATACTTTATCAAGTGTATTTTCTATCTTGTATCACTAGCAAAATGCTTAATCTAGGTGAGACCAGGCAAAATGAGACACTTATGTACCTTCCTGACTCCTCTACTTCTTCTTTTTCTTCTTCTCCTTCTCCTTCTTCTTCATAAAGTATGAAGCCAGGTTGCTTGTGAAAGCAAAGACTGCAGGGTTAGACATGATTTATGTGTGCTTAGCACAGCTGAGCAGAGAGCAGATGATATGAAGTTGTCATTTTGGAGAGTGGACACGGAAATGTATTAGAAATGCCCTGGGACTGCTGAACAGTGTTGAATGCTCACTTGAGGGTCTAACCGACTAAACTGAATATTTGCTCCGGCATCGTTGAGCTGCTGGAGTGGGGCAGGTGGAGAGTGGGCTTAAGTAGGGTTCAGCTTTGCAAGGCCAGTAAAGGGAAAGAGGAGGGAGGGATTAGGTTTATAATCAGGGTTCATGGAATCTGCACTATGTAAGAAGGGATGGAGGAAAAGTGGTTGATGGTGGAAAAGTGGTTGGATCTGTGCTTTGGTAGTTCCAAGAATTTCTGGCTTGGCTCTTCTGGGTAGCTGAGCTGGAAGGAGAGGATGTGGTCACTGAGGAGGGGGCTTCAAAGATTTTAGAGATGATGCAGAGGAGCCATGAGTTATAGATCATTGGAAGCAAAGAGCCCAAGGATTTGGGAGGCCAAGATGTCGAATTAACAACTTCAGCCTCCACACAATCGATGCAGCATCTCAGTCTCTCAAAGGAAGAAGGAGCTCAGCTGATAAAGTCATCAATGAATTGGAAGCAGGGGGAGAGGTCTGTAGGAGGCAACAACAAAGAGGGCGTGAAGAGGTCAAGCCTGATGCACGAACCCCAAATGCTTCAGTATCCATCATCTGGACACTCAGAAACGACTGGGCAATCCGAGAGCAAATGTTCAGCCCAGGCCTATGCTTCACTTTCCGCTTTCTGTTTGGACTTTGTCATGTAGCATGGAAATAGCTACAGAGTTAACAAGAAAAAAAAAAAGCACCCTTCTTTACTTTCTGAAGAGTGCTCAGTGTTAATTATGTTACAATATGCTTAATGTCCCCCTACAGGCAATGGCAAATATTTGGAGAACAAAGAAGTCAAGTTACTCCAGGCTGGTAGCAAATGATAAATGAAAAACAGACCAATAACTCAGTTTCTTTGACAGTTGAAGACGGAGTTTCACTCCAGGTGGATTAAACAGAGAGATCATTAAAAAAAAAAAAAAGGAAAGAAAAGCCCCAAACTACGAACAAAAACACCAGTTATTATTATTCTGTAATTGGACTCACTTAACAGAAATAAAATGCGGAGAAAAGGAAAGTTCTCTGTGAAATTATTACAGGTCATATCTTATAACACAGCTGAATGATACCCCTAAAGTCTTTTGGTCTGATTTTTTTTCATAATGTTTGATGATGATAATGATGAATGTAGTTTGATTTCTGAGTACACAAACTGGACTTCACAGCAAACACATAAAAGATATCAATGTCATAAAGTCACATTTTATAATGTATTTTGAACAGGTTTTGCAATTAATTAATAAGAAATGGATGAAATTAAATGATATAATATAGAATTAGTTAAATCCAGGAATTTGTAATTATAGAATCTCTTTTCTGTAACCGATAAAAACGCTATTGTATTTTCCAACATATATTTAAATTCCTGCCATCTGTGAAGTCAGCCAAGCCCCACCTCCTCCATAAAACCTTCTGGGGTTTCTCCAGGTCTCCATGATCTCCTTCTCTTCTGAGATCCTACAGTATTCCATTGAACAAAATTTTATTGATCCCCTATTAGGTATCAAGTATTATGTCAAGCATTGGGGCAATAGGGAAAGAATAAAACCAGTTAGGGAAGAACTAATAAAAGCAACAATAAAAACAACCAGTCCTCATGATTTGCCAGGCATTATTGTAAGTGTTCTACTTGTATTAATTCTTTCATTGCTGAAAACAATGTTACTAGGTAAATACCATTTTATCCCCATTTTAGAGATGAGGAAATGGAGGCACAGACAGGTTAAGTTACTTCCTAAAGGCCACATGGCTAGTGAGTGCTAGAATCAGATGCAAAACTAGTTCTTAACCACCTAAGCCACTTCTGCTTGTGCGGCAGTTTCCTCAACTAGGTGAAAAAAAATTAATATTCTATATTTTCCCTACTTAATTTATAAGATTTATTTGAGAGCCAAATAGAATAGATTTGGAAACACTTAAAAAATTAAAACTGCTGTAGTAATGCAGCATATTACTTGTTATGACAATAATATCTATGCGTTGCTTTGCTTGCACTAACCTTCAAGACAGCCCTCTGCGGTAGCTGCTAAAGTCATTTCCTCATTTCCACATTATAATGGGGAAACTAAGAGGCAGAAAGTTCAGTGTTAATTGGTGTTTTAGGATTCCAGGCTGCTATGACAAATACACACACTAGGTTGGCTTGAACAACAGGAATCTATTGTCTCCGTGGTTTTGGAGTCGGGAAGGCTTGTTTCCCTCGGGGGCCAGGAGCCTTGGGTTTCCTTGGCTTGAATCCCTGACCCATGTCACTTCTCTCCTTTCTCTTCGAGGTTTCTTTGGTATATTTATTTAAAGTGATTAATGATATATTTGGATTACTATCAACCATGTTTGTAATTGTTTCCTATTCATTGCCAGGGCCTTCTTTTTCTGCTTTCTCTGGTTTTGGGCATTGCTTTTTATCTTCTCTTTTAGAATATCAATTATACTTCTTTGAAATAAAATTTAATCATTGACCTGGGGATTATATTATATATTTTTAAATATTCTAAGTCCACTTTCAAAAAAACATTATCCTGCTTCACCCATACTTCAGGTAATTTATAACGGAATATTCCCAATTCCTCCCCCTGGGCCCTGCCACGTTTGCCATCATTCATTTCACGTATTCATATGCTGTTATAATCCTATTAATTGTTACTGTTGTCACCTTAGACAAGCACTTACCTTTTAGATCAATTAAGAATGAGCAAAATAAAGGAATTTGTTTCACCCGCGTTTACTCATGCTCTAATGCTCTTGTTTTCTACATGGATCTGGCTTTCTGGCCTATATAGCTTCTCTTTTTCCCTTGAACATTTCTTGCTAGGCAGGACTGCTGGCAATGAATTCCCTCAGAATTTGTTGGTTCAAGAAAGTCTTTATTTCTCTTTCACTTTTGGATGATAGTTCGCTGGATAGAGAATTCTAGTTTACTGGGGTTTTCTTTCAACACTTTAAATTTTTCACACCACTTCCTTCTTGATTGCGGGGTTGGTGATGTGAAGCCCACTGTAATTCTTACCCTTGAGCTTCTTTGAGTGAGGTTTCCTCCCTTGGCTTCTGTACACATTTTACCTTTGTCTTTGGTTTTCTGCAGCTTGACTATGACATGTCTAGGTGTAGTTTGGAGGGGAGGGAGAGTATTTTCTGCTGCGTCTTTTCTGGGCTTCCTGGATCTGTTTTTGGTACTTGTCATTGGGTTTGGGGAGTTTGTGGCTGGTACTACTTCAAATGTTTTTTCTGTTCCTTTCTCTCTTTCTTCTCCTTCTTGTACTTCAGTTTTGTGTATGCTACATTTGTCCCACAGTCTGGGATGATCTGGTCATTTTCCCCCCATTTTCTTTTCTCTTTGCATTTCAGTTTGGGAACTTTCTACTGACCTGTCTTCAAACTCGCTACTTCCTCCCCGGGCTGTGTAGGTCCCTGGTGCACCCTCCACAGCAGCCTTCCTTGTCATAGTGATTTGACTTTTAGCATTGACTTTTTTTTTTTAATTCGGTTTTATTCAAACACATTCACATAACGTACAATCATCCATGGTATACAGTCAACCGTTCACAGTATGATCATCTAGTTATGCATTCATCACCACAATCTATTTCTGAACATTTTCC
>PVKY010002107.1:0-27501 GCA_004027775.1 Bradypus variegatus | reverse complement strand
TCCTTGGGTCAGCCCAGGGTGGACCCAAGAGTGCTTTGTGCCATGTGTTGATTCAGGGAATCCTTGGACTTCTTGCTTGACCTGTACCCTAAATTTTGTGCTGTAGCTCGTGGCTGTCAGTCGCTTCGCAGGTGGGGGCAGGATTGCAGGGTGGTTAAGGGACGAGCTCTGAGACAGTTTGAATCCAGTTCTGCCACTAATTAGCAAGTTACCTAGCCCCTCTCTGCCTCAGTTTTCTTAACTGTACAACAGTGATGATTATAGTGCCCCATCCTGGAGATGGTGGGAGGGTAGCACCCCCATGGGCTAGATCCTGTTCTTAGGGTTTGCCAGTATTAGCTAGCGTGACCCTCACAACAGCCCCACGAGGTGCCTACTGCCTCGCTACATGTACAGAGGAGGAGACTGAGGCCCACGGAGGTTTGTGGTTCCCAGCGGTTCGGGGAGTTTGGGCTTGTAACCACTAGACCGTGCTGCCTCCCTGGGTGGATCTGATGAGATACTGGCCTCAGTAGGTGGTCTCCTGCCCCGTTTGGCCTGGCACGATCCCGCTTTACCCTTGTCCTAACATGAGTATTAATTGTGCCCCATTTCATTCTCAGAGATACCCAGTTTTCAGGGTACGTTATGTGACCAGCTTCTGTATCAAGCATTCAGGACAATCCCAGGGACGGGGGTGCCGGGTCCAGGTGTGCAGTGGAGGAGTGGGGACGTGTCACCGGGGACCAGCTCGCCTCACCCGGGTGCCTGAGCTACCGGCAGTGTAGAGGTATCCCCCTTCGTCAGCCCACCCAGCCACCCTGTCCTCGGAATCTCTCATGTGCCAGGCAGTCGGACGGCCCACGGGGGTGGGCAGAGACCAGAGTGGGCAACAGAGGCACAGACACAGCCAGCAGCTCTGGGAAATGAAGTCATGGCCAAGGCCAGCCCGTCTGAGAAATGCAAAGTATTAACCACCATTATCACATCTTCATTGCTTTGTTTGCCCAGTTACAACATTATATGGCCATTAACGAAGTTTATTCTGATTACCTATTGTTTGAATAAAAAAAGAAGAACAAGAAGAAGCAAATAAGAGAAAGGCTTCTGGCTAAGTAACCAGGATTTAGAAGTTTCCACTCATGTACAGACTTTGGGCTGTGTGGTGCCGTTGCCGTGCCTGGGACATGGGGTAATTGGTTTATCTTGGTTGCGTCTACCACAGCCCTTGTCTCTCTGTCCTTAGGTATGTTTGCCGGATGTCACGGGGCGAGGCTTTCCCGGGCAGCCTGTTAAGTAGCAGGTGTCTGCTCTGGACTCTTGGGCAATGTTTTAGTAAAGCCCTGCCCTCTTCAATGCCTGCTGAAGAGGGGGTTTAGCCCTGTGTCCTGGGCAAACTGGGGCAGTTGGTCATTCCATACTGGAGTGAAGACAGACCTGGGTCACAAGACGTGCCTCTGCTGTGTGACTGCAAGTACGTGACATAGCCTCACCAAGCCTCAGTGTCTCCTGCAAAACAGACTTGACAGTACCTATCTCCTGGGGTCATTGTGAAGCATCAATAATTGAGGGAAATCTAGCCCAGAGGTGCCTGACAAATGGCTGTGAGCGTTGTTTTCATAATGGCTATAAATGATCTCAGGATCTTCCCCATGTACTAAGGCAATAGATGTTATCCCCTGGTCTCAGTGGACCACCAGGCAGTCTTCCAAGTCCCAGAGAACTCTGCCCCCTTTGAATGCCAGTCCAGTTACATTGTCTTGGAGTGGGTGACTGCAAGTGATTCTCTAATCTCAACTTGCTGCCTTGTCCTCTGAGGTTGCCTGGAGCCCATGTCCCTGTTCCAGATGTCGGAGCTAGTTGCCAGGCCTGACTGTGCTACAGATATTGTCACCTGGGAACAGGACAGGATGTGGACAAGTAGCTGACGTTTTTTGAACACCTTCTTCACACCTGGCATTGTGCTCTACATGTTTGACATCTAAATCTGTATACAAAAATCCTCATTTTGCAAATGGAGAATTGAGGCTTGGAAAGGTTAAGTTATTTTCCCAAAGTGAGAAATGGCAGCGCTGGGGCTTGAACCCATGTCTCCTTTACTCTGCAGACTGTGCTACACCAAGTGTGGTCCGCAGACCTGTGTAGTTCTGCAGACTTCTGTGATGAGCTAAGTGCAGAAAGCAAGATCTGGGGTGTAGAGTGCCAGCAAGGGTGTGGAGAAATGGGAACCTGCGTGCATCGCTGGCGGGAACGTAAAATGGTGCAGCTGCTGTGGAAGACCGTTTGGTGGTTCCTCAGAAAGCTAAGCTGAGAATGACCATATGACCTGGCCATCCACTTCTAGGTATATACCCCAAAGTATTGAAAGCAGGGAATTGGATGGATATTTGTACACCAGTGTTCATTGTGGCATTAGGCTCAATAGTCAAAAGGTGTAAGCTGCCCAAGTGTCCGTCAGCAGGTGAGGGGACAGACCAAACGTGGTCTGTGCACACACAGTGGAGTATCACTCAGCCTTAGTGATATTCTGATGCCACTACTATTTGATGACGTCGTGTTGAGTGAAATAAATCAGGCAGCTATTGAATGATTTCACTTATATGAAATAGCTAGAATATGCCAATTTGTAGAGACAGAAAGTAGAGTACAGGTACGGGGTGGACAGTGCAGGGGGAGATGGAGTGGGGAGTTAGTATACAATGGGTGTAGGGTCTTTTGGGGTGATGGGAAAGTTCTGGTACAGGATGGTGGTGAGGGCACTGCGACATCATGCATGTGATTAATCCCACTGGAAGGTAAGCTTGGGAGAGGTTGGGATGGGAGAGTGTATGTTATTTATTTGTTTCCACAGTTAGAAAAGCAACCGGGTGAGAGACTAGAGACAAATGACAGTTAAACATAAGCCATTTAATTAGATTCTGAACTAGAACTAATAACAGAGGAGAAAAGTCCCAAAAGGACGTTATTGGGACATATGAAAAAATTGGAATATAGACTATAAACTTTATATCAATCTTAAATTGCTTGAATTTGATAATTGCACTTAAGGTGGTTACATTTGTGAAGATCTTTAATGTGGTTAAAAGGTTGGGTTGTATGTATGGTAATAAAAATAAAAAAAAAAAAATCCATGGAACTGCCCCAAACAAACAGTGAACCCTGAGTTAAACCATGGACTATAGCTAATAGTACTATTATAAAACTGTGCTTCTACTGGTTGCAACAAATGTGCTACACCAATGCAAAGTGTTAGTAATAGAGCGGTATATGGGAATCCGGTATTTTGTGCATGATGTTTCTATAAACCCACAACTTTCCCTGATAAAAAAAACAGTGAATATGTCTGTTCTCTGGAGATGTACATGAAAGTATTAAGTGATTAAGGAATGTACAGTACATAACCTATTCTCATGTTTAGAAAGTAGATCTGTAGATAGATTGCCAGATAGATAGACAGACGGCTAGCTGGATGGATAGACGGATAAACAGAATGATACAGCAAATGTGGCAAAATGTTAAAAATTAAAAGTTGGTGGATTTGAGTATCTGGGGAGCGTAGGGGTATGTAGGAGTTCTCTGTATGGGGTTTATAGTATTTTTGCAGCTTTTATGTAAATTTGAAAGTATTTCAAAATAAAAAGTAAAAAAAAAGAATAGGGATGTAGAACCTTTTCTAGCAATTTGACATTGCCATGCCATTTTTTAAATTGTACTTTTCCAAAATATCAGTCTGTGATGGGTTGGAAATTTAAAAATAAAAGCTGGACTTTCACCACAGATAGTTTGAGAAGTGCTGCCATGCTCTGTAACTCCTTGTATCAGCCAGTTAGGCTGGGTTATGCTGCAGTAACAAATAGACCCCTCCTCTCCCACCCCTTGGTAAGTTCACAAAAGATGTTTACTTCTCCTTCAGGCTCAACGTCCAGGGTACGTCAGCAGAGAGCCTTGCTCGTCACAGTCGCTCAGGCCCCAGGATGATGGGCATCCCACTTCAGCCTGTGCTTCCACCATCATGGAGGCAGGACACGGGGCAGAGCAACTTATATGTGGCCTGGAAACAACACACATCACTTCCCACGTTTCATTAGCCAAAGCGAGTCACGTTGCTCCACCAGTAATTTACGGTGGGGATGGGGAGGAGAAGGGGAATCCTGCCATGTGGCCAGAGCAGAAGTGGGGGAGAGAGAGCGTGCTCGGGAGCAGTCCATCCCCATTCCCTACATATGCCGTTGGTCCTCTGGGCCAGGGCGGGCTCTCCCACAGCCTGGAGAGCTGCCGCTTTTGTCCGGTTGCTTGCGTTCCGGGTTTCAAAGGCAGCAGAGTCTGTGGGCTCCTGGGTGTCACGGGAGACCCATTGGGCTGGGTCCTGGTTCCTACTGCAGAAGAGTTGTAATGTTTTCTTGGTTTGGGAACTGAAAGTCTTCTTGCCTCCTTCTGTCGGGCTGTGTGAAGGAAGAAGTTCTGAACAGTTTCAGGAAACTCTGTTCTGAAACTTGGGCCAAGATAACTTCCCCTCCCTGGCCTTGAGGCTCTCAGTGAAGTAAACAGCTAGTTGAACCCAGGAGTAATATGAACTAATGTTTATCGAGTGTTTTCTCTTTGTATGTGCTGGGCACTATGCTCAGCAACTTACACATGTTATCTCAAGTCATCCTTCTACAACCCTTACAAGTGCGGCTATTATCCTCATGTTATGCACAAGGAAACTGAGGCTCAGAGAGGTTAAGGAACTTGCTTCAAATCACACAGCCAGAAGCTGGCTGAGCTGGGATTTGAATCCAGGCCTGTGTGATTCTGGTTCTGAGCTTGCAACCTTTACCATTTTGATGGTCCTTACTGACCTGAGTTCTGACAAGAAGAAATGAGGAAGGGTCCAGGAGAAATTTTCAGTCCTTCAAAAAGTCCAGTGAAATCTCGGCATTTTTTCTTGGAAGGTGGATACTGGCTAAGTTAAGTGTATTCTTATCAATACATGGAGAAACCTAAGCCTTCCTTTTACTGCTATTTATGGTCTTTTAAAAATTGTATCCTTGTACTATATATTATGGAAATAACATTGGTAAATGGAAATAAGAATGGAAGGAAAAATTAGTAATGGCTGTAGCTCAGTAGTTTGAGGGGAAGAGGCTTCCAAATAAGTGGGAAGAAAAAGAGGGTCTTTGAAGTTGAGATGGCTCAAAGACTTGTTCCTGAAAGTTCCTTAAGGTAAAATCATTTGTCCAGCCTGGCTTTCTGGGGGTCTTGGGCACCCACTTTCTGCAGGTGCTAAAGATGAGCTTAACACCACCCCTCTCGAGTTGGGGTACATGCAGCCCAATGGGGGAGGTGGGGGTGGGGAGTGGCCAGGAGTCCGAGAAACATCGGCTGAGTGGGGTGTATTTTCCTCACACATCCATTTGCCTGGTTGATTCAAAGGGAAAAGGTTAAGTAATTTAACTAGTATATAATTTAAAACATGGTCTATTCTCCTGGAATATATATTTTTACTTGCAGACTTTAGGGGTGAGACGGTTAAGTGATTTAACTGGTGTGTAATTTAAAACATGGTGCTTCTTTCTGGGATCATCCATTTTAGAAGATTTGGTAAAGGGGGTCTTGAAATGACTAGGGGGTCATTTAAAATATTTAATAATATTTAATAATTTAATAATTTAAAATATTTAATAATATTTGAAATATTATTTTGCTATTAATGGAGGTACAAATACGGAGTGGAATGCAAAATTCATAAGGCTTGTTAAAATTAAACACAAGCCTTGAATGACAATTCCTGATTGAAGTGGACACAGACCACTTAGTATTTGCCCTTCTTCATATTTTGGGTTCTTAGAGAAATAAGAGGACTGGGTTCTCGGGAGGGGTCTGTAATGATGGGGGAGCCTGGGATACCAGCCCTGCCCCGGGAGCCCGAAACATTCCAGGGAGTCTGTGGTTTTCCCTTTCCTTGTTTATTTCCCTTTTGATTTTCCCAGTCTTTTAGTAGAGCCTGTGACATGCCAGCCTGTGGCTCCCTGCTAAGCGGGAATAGTGTTTTCTGCTCCTGCTCAGGCCTGGGGAGAGGGAGGCCTGGGAGGTTCTGGCAGAGATGGTCAGACCAGCACAGAACAAGGAGGGGGGCCCCACCCCAGCACAGTGAGTGCTGGAGCCCCAACTTAGTCTTATATTTAAAATATTAAATGTGTGCATTTGTATTTTTTTATTGTCTCGTTTTTGAATAAGTAATAATTTCATGTGACGTAGCTCTCAAAAGCCATAGAAGGATGTGCAGTGAAAAGTCTCCCTTGCACAGCGTGCCCCAGCCACCCAGAGCTCCCCCCAGAGCGGGCCTGCTTGTTCCTTTATAGTCGTCTTGTTTCCATAGACATTCTGGACATAAACAGACAAATACATGCACATATTTATTTCCTTGGTTAGTTTGTTTAAACAAATGACAGAATCCTGGACACAGGTTCCTGCTTTACTTTTTCATCAGACAAGGGGAGGATGGTTCCCGACCCTCACTCTCTTTCTGAGGCGGTAGAGTTCTCCACTGTGTGGAGGTAGCGTGGTTATTGAACGTTTTCCCTACTTTGGGGCCTGTGTCTTGTTCCCGGCCTTTTGCTCCTCCAGATAATGCAGCAGGGATCATCGGCGTATGCATAGATCTTTGACACGTGTGCACGGCTGTCTCTGGGCAAAGGCTATGAGCCTTTGGAATATCAATAGGTATTTCCTAACCGCACTGGGACTTTGGACCCCTGTCCTTCCATCTGTTCGGAGAGGAAGGCCAAGGAGGAGGCCCGAGGGCAGGACCGGGATGGGGAGCAGATGAGGGCGTCTTTCCGGAGTGGCTGGAGCAGATGCCCCGATGGGGCCTTCCCCGGTGTGTCGTCTGCGCTGCAGCCTGGGCTGCGGAACGCTCAGGAGTCCAGGTGCCGTGGTCAGAGTGGGCCACCCTGGGCCCAGCTGGCAGGTCAGGTACAGAACGAAACCCATGGCCCGTTCACTCAGAAGAAGTGGGACCTCAGTGTCTGCTCAGCCCGCCACTCCCCACTTCATAAAGTGAGGTGAATTATACATTTACTGATGTAAAGATAACCTGCTCTGCAGGGAGAAACGTGCAGCAGGGGCAGACGCAGGGCAGGCTCATAGGGTTCTCTTGAAGTGACGGCGAGGACACCCCTAGGTGGGTGGCCTGTGTCCCCGCGTGGGTCCTTTCGTGCACCCTCTGCAGCCCTGCTTTGATTCGCAAGGCGAGGCACAGCTCGGGGCCTTGTGGGCAGTACCACCCAGCAGGGAACCCAGCCCCCGTGTCGCCGGTGTCACACCCACGACCTGCAGGCCGAGCCCTGCCCCAGGAGCCGCCAGGCTCCGTGTGTGGAGGGAGCGTGGGTTTGAATGGAGGCTCCCTGCTTCCTGCCTGCCGTTACCTGTTGTGCTGCCCCAAACTCCAGGTTTTTGAGCTCTGAAAAATAGAGCGGTGCGCGGTGAGTCATTGGCTGTCTTTCCTTGCTGCCTTGCTTCCTTTCCCTCTCTCCGGCCATCCCGAGCAGACAAGGTCCGTTTGGTGCCCCCCACAGTCCTGTCCCGGCATTGGGCTTTGGATCAAGGGCTCAGACCTTTCTGGATGGCCTGACAAGGTGTCTTCTGCAGCTCACCTGCCCCGTGGCACACCTTGGGGTGTAGCAGCCCCAGGCTGAGGCCTTTCTACCTCCCTAACCAGCTGGGAGGGAGAAGCCTGGCCCGGGTGGGCTGGAGAAGGGAAGTGTGGCTGATTGGATGTGCGAGGGCCCCCCATCAGGGCCTCCCGGGTCCTTCTCCCTCTGGAGGGGCTGTGGCTACTTGGGATTGGGCAGGCAGATTGATTTACATCTCAGTTTTAGATGAGGATGCCTTTCTTTTCTCTCCAGCGGGGCATGTGACATGCTTTGAATTTTCCGCCCCGTGAACACCCTGTCCCTAAGGATGGGGCGCTCAGCAGTGTGCCCCACCCTCCATCCTTTTCATGTTGTAATTTATGGTTCTCAGGGTCGTTCCGCCTGGAAGGCGTCTGTCCCTCCTGTAGCCATGCAGACCAGACATCAGGGCCTTCATTTCCCCACACGGACACCCAGCTCAGGCCAGTGACCGGAACCGCCCCTGTGCGACCGAGAGGGACGCCCGGGCTCCGGTGTTCTCTGCTGATGACGATGACACAGTGATAACGGCTGTTAACATTAATGAGCTGCCATCATTCTGCACCTTCAGCTAAGCACCTAGCTTGGTTTATTTTATATAATCCTTTAAGTCTTGTAAGGAAGCCCTGTTGTTATTAGCTCCATTTGACAGAGGAGTAAACCGAGGGTTAGCAACCAATGGGACATGCTCAAGGTCATGGAATTAGGCAGGGACAATGCCAGGATTTAAACCCTGGAGTGTGATTCTAGAGCCTTCTTCAAAACTATACTCCACATTGCCCTTCTCCAGTGCAGCTCAGATGAACCCTAGACCGATGCCTTTTTTCTTTAACTAAAAAAATACCAAAACAACAAATCTTTATTTGGGGAAATTTTTTAACATGCTGAGAACATAAAAGAGTAAAATGAACTCTCATTGACTTGCCACCAGCTTCAACAGTTACCGTCTCACAGCCAATCTCGTTGCGTCACTGCCTCCACCCATTCCCTTCTCCCCCAAACACTGAATTATTTTGAAGGAAATCCTCGACATCCTATTATTCCATTAGAAAATACTTTGGTAAGTATCTTTTAAAAAGGTGGTTTTTTTGTACCGATAAACACAATATCATTATCACGCCCAACAAAATTAACAAGAATTCCTTGATACCAAATGCCCAGTCAATATTGATGTTTTCCTGTTGTCTCATAAATGATTTTTACTGTTGACTTGTTCAGATCAGAATCTACAGAAGGTCCCCACAGTTGGGTTTGTTTGCTGTATCTCTTAAGGGTGTTTTATGCTACTTTTTAAATCAGGTCATCTGTCCTATAGAATTTCCCATATTCTGTGTCTTGCTGGTTTGCTTCCTCATGGTGCCATCTGACGTGTTCCCCCATGCCCTGTATTTCCTGTAAAGCCTGTGCGTTTCTAGTTAGATCTGCATTTGGCAGCCACCAGCCAAACGTGGCCACCAAGCACTTGAAACTTGGCTGGTCCCGATGGAAATACACTGCAAGTGTGTAATGTACACCGGATTTTGAAGACTCTGAACCAGTTTAAAAGAACACAAAATGTATGAATAATTTTTATATTGACTGCATGTTGAAATAGTAATACGTTGGATATATTGAGTTAAATGAAGTGTACCATTGAAATTAATTTCACCTGTCTTTTTAAAAAATATGGCTAGAAAAAATGGAAACTTACATATGGTATTGTATTTCTATTACCAGGGGGAGATATTTTAAATCTACCTTTCCGTCTTCATTTATGAGATGGGATAATTTTAAAGAGAGCTTCTCCTTATCAGCCACAGTTTACTCCAATGTGCAGTGTGTACAGGAAAGGCAGAAAATATGCTTCGTTCCTTCTCTCTACATCAAGGTTTAGAATAATGAGCTGATTTTGTGAATCTTCAAATTTAGTGAGTTTGTTGTTGTTGTTTTAGTATCAGTATGAATCCATGGCTTTAACCTTAAATTTGTCAAGTTGCAATCCCTTGCAGTTATTTTTAGCTTTTTATTTTTTGATGCTCAGATCGTCCCATCTCTGACCATTGTGCAACTTTTACTTAGATTTTGATTCCTGAAGCTTGAAGCCCTTCGCTTGCTTTTGCTGGTCAAAGAGCCCCCCTTTTCTGGACGGAGTTTTCTTGGAGGGGCCTGCCCGCACTCCTCGTGGCCCCGCAGACACAGGATGTGGAGCTTCCTGCCAGCAGGCTATTCTTAGGTGCCACCTTTCCCTCTGGCCTGGAGTCGGGGAGCCAGGCCAGCCCTGCTGGCTCGGGCCCCACACATAGTAGGTATTCCGGAAACGGCTGTCGAGTGAATGAAGTGGCCGAAAGCTGATCCATTACACCACCTGGTCGGATTGGGCTCCTCTCCACGCTGGGATCGTCAGAGGCCAGCTCACAGGCAGAGCCAGCCTTTGATTCTCTGCCACCCTGGGCTGAGTGCGTGCGGAGCGGGACCGAATGGGAGCCCCCCTCTTTTCATTTCTGTCCTGGCCGCCGTGCAGACCTTTGGGGTATGAGCCACGGGGCAGGGGTCGGATTTGGACACCCCCAGATCAGAGCCCCTCCCTGCCCCCGTTTCCAGGCTGAGCTGTTTTGCAAGAGTTGAAGGCATAGTTTGAGCTGGCTCCTGACTTAGTAGCTGACCCCTTCCTGGTGTGAATTTTTTAAATTCCAGCTCTCTGAACCTCCGGAGATGGTTTTCACCCCATTGACTTGCAACCTTTGCACTGTTGTCTTTGCTCAAACAGCGTTTGCTTTGCTTCCCTGGTCCCTGGCTGGGCAGTCCTGGCCCCACTGCCCGACTCAGGGATGGGGCTAAAGGAAGGCGCTGGGCTTAGGCCCCAGCTGGCCATGAGGTTTCTGTCTTGGTTGCTGCTGTAAGTTAAAAAAAAAGACAACAAACAATACACTGCCAGCTTTGTTGATGTCCAGAGAATCTTCATCCCCAAAGTAATGTGTTTGTTTCTGGAGAATGATTTCATGTATTTACTATATGAGAGGCTGGAATCCGGTGGCACTTCTGGTCTATTTGAGGACTGGATTTGCATCTTTGGTTTTGTTAAGAGGTGGGCAGGTGCTCTCAGCCCATGCCAGGGGGGGAGGTTGGTCAGGGAGGGGGAGGATGGCCGAGAAAGCATCCCCTTGGGGGTGTGACCACCTCCAGAGGTTCCAGGTGAGAGAAGGTTCCAGAAATGGCAGGAAGGGGCAACTCAATTTGACCTTAAAAACAAGACTGACCTCAGGCCATCAGGAATGTGAGTTCTGCAATTAGACCACCTAGATCCAGTCCAGGTAGCCGATTATTAGTCTGTGACCTTGGGCATGTTGCTTGACCTCACTGAGCCTTGATTTCTTCATCCTCAAAATGGGGATATTGTGAGGAGTAAGCCCATGTAAAGCTTTTAGCTTAGTTTCTGGCACACGGGGGACACCCCATGATAAAGAGCTCTGGCGTGATGGTTAATCGTGGGGGCTCAGAAAGTGAGTTCTGGTTCCACCACTTTCAACTGTCAGTCCCTGAGTTAGTTTCCAAACTTTTCTGTAACTCAGTCTCCTCATATGTAAAATGGGGATAGGAATAGTTCCAGGGTAGTTGTGCAGATGAAATGACTTAGAAATAAAATCCTGAGCATCGTGCCTGCCTGCTGTACATGCTCTGTGAAGCCGGCCTCCTTACTTTAGCACTGTTAACACCGACAGCTGTCAAACAAGGCCACGCGCACCAGAAAATGCGATGAACAGCTCCCAGGACAGCATCGCTTGAAGCCAGGCCCTCTCTTACTCAGTATCCCCAACAGCCCCAGAAGGAGGTCGTAGCCTTCCCGTTTTCCAGAGCTGGAGCTTGAGGCCTAGGGGTTCCCCGCAGCCACACCACCAGCCACTGGCCGAGCTGGGCTTAGAGCTGCAGTCTGGGTAGCCCCAAAGTCCTGCATCCTTCACCTGGGCCAGACTGCCTTCTCCCAGCAACCCCAGAGCAGAGAGAAACTTCTGGGAACTGACTGCCTGTTATGTGCAGGTGACCGTCTGTTACCGGACAGGTGAGACTGAATCCTCTCACCTGTGCTTGGAGACCTCCAGGTGGCTCATAGTTCAAGGGGACCCTTTGGCATCCTGGTTCTCATCCCTCAACCTTCAGGGTCCCTCATGCTTCAAAATGTAGAATTCTGAGGTCCCTGTGGGGTGGCGTCAGTGTGGGTGGGTGGGGTGATGGGAGAGGCACATCCGCTCTCGGCAGGCACCACTTGGTGCCAGAGAACACAATATCGATTTACTATTAAGTGCCTGGGCGTTCAGGGCCAGGACTGAGGCTAGTAAGAGGCTTATTTTGTCCACCTGAGTGCCGCATCGATAGCTACCAGGAAATCATTGGGCTGGGGGTCCTGAAACCATTATCTGATTATTTATGCTTTTAGCGAATGTATATTTGGCTCCAGACGCTATGCTAGGCTTCGGAGGGTGGTTGATGTGCCGGCCTGGGCCTGTGTGCCCGTAGGTCCGTGCCATGGTCTTCTCCTGCTGTGCCTTGTGTGGCAGGGGCCGAGCCCTGCAGGCCGCGTGGCCCTGGCTGGTGGGGGGCTGGAGGACAGGAGGAAGCCAGAAGCCACAGGACTTCTCCCCCTCTGACTCCGGAAGTCTCCTCGACAGCTGCTTTGAATTCTCCTTGGCTCCAGCTCCCTGCAGAGGCTGGTGGTCCCGGCCCCCGGGCCCTGCCCAATCCCTCCGGTCTGTAGGTGGCGGCTTCCTGCGGCTGTGAGTCTCTGGGGTGCCTTGGTGTACCCCGTTTGGCTCCTCAGCCCCTCCGTCCCCAGCAAAACCATTCCCTTGTGTTAAAGTCCTTCCCGTGCAGGAAGAATGTAGACCTGGCATCGTGGGACGGAGAACATCTTCTTGACCAAAGGGTGAAATGAAAGGAAACGAAATAAGCTTCAGTGGCAGAGAGATTCCTAAGGGAGGTCACTCTGGTGGGCACTCTTACGCACACTATAGACAACCCTTTTTAGGTTCTAATGAATTGGGGTAGCTGGCGGTAGATACCTGAAACTATCATACTCCAACCCAGAACCCATGAATCTTGAAGACAATTGTATAAAAATGTAGCTTATGACGGTTGACAGTGGGATTGGGAAAGCCATATGGACCACACTCCCCTTTGTCTAGTTTATGGATGGATGAGTAGAAAAATGGGGGAAGGAAACAAACAGACAGACCAGGGCACCCAGTGTTCTTTTTACTTTAATTGCTCTTTTTCACTTTAATTATTATTATTGTTATTTTTGTGTGTGTGATAATGAAGGTGTCAGGGATTGATTTTGGTGATGAATGCACAACTATGTAATGGTACTGTGAACAATTGAATGTACGATTTGTTTTGTATGACTGCATGGTATGTGAATATATCTCAATAAAATGAATATTAAAAAAAAAAAAGTCCTTCCCGTGCAAACACTCCAGTGGCTTCTCTCTCTGGTTGGCCCCTGACTGACCCAGTGGGTGTGGAGGGCATGGCCAGCTTTTGAGTGATTTCTAGCCCAGTCACCTGACTTCAGGTCTACAGCAAGAATTCTTTTTCTCTTTGCAGTTTTCCGCAGATGGAGACTTCCCAATTCTCTTCCTCCCTCCCCTCCTAGGGCTTCCTCCTGTGGACGCCTCTCCTTGCGGAAATCAACACCTCTTGGGTTTTTCATCTCATCCCACTTTCTCATTCTTGGTTTCCCTAGGCACTTCCTGAAATATAAAGTGAATTGTGCCACTCCTCAGTTTCAATACTTCTTCTTGTTCCCCAGTGCCCTCCCCAGGATAGTCTCAATCTTACTGAACTTCTTTCTTTTCCTAAATGAGCCAGACTTTGCTTACCTCTTGTTATTATTTTTTTTTAATTTAGTTTTATTGAAATATATTCACATACCATATAATCATCCATGGTATACAATCAGCTGTTCACAGTATGATCATACAGTTATGCGTTCATCACCACAATCTATTTCTGAACATTTTCCTTACATCAGAAAGAATCAGAATAAGAATAAAAAATAAAAGTGAAAAAAGAACACCTAAACCATCCCCCCCATCCCACCCTATTTGTCATTTAGTTTTTATCCCCGTCTTTCTACTCATCCATCCATACACTAGATAAAGGGGGTGTGATCTACAAGGTTTTCACAATCACACCATCACCCCTTGTAATCTACATTATTATATAATCGTCTTCAGGAGTCCAGACTACTGCGTTGGAGTTTGGTAGTTTCAGGTATTTACTTCTAGCCATTGCAATACATTAAAACCTAAGAGGTGTTATCTATATAGTGCATAAGAATGTCCACCAGAGTGACCTCTCGACTGCATTTGAGATCTCTCAGCCACTGAAACTATTTCGTCTCATTTTGCATCCCCCTTTTGTTCAAGAAAATACTCTCAGTCCCACGATGCCGGGTCCAGATTCATCCCCGGGAGTCATATCCTGCATTGCCAGGGATGTTCACACCCCTGGGCGTCGGGTCCCACGTAGGGGGGAGGGTTGCCTCTTGTTTTTTGCATGCGTGTGCTGTCTTGTAGTCTGGATCTTTCCCTCCCCCTGCCCCCTTGCCCCACACTCTGTCTCTCTGTCCTTTTTCTTGGCCCGCTCCACCTTCCCAGCCAGGGTGACTCCCAGTGATGCCCAGGCTCCCTGTGCTCCCACCGGTGTGACTCCCAGCGATGCCCAGGCCCCTGTGCTCCCACCGGTGTGACTCCCAGCGATGCCCAGGCCCTTGTGCTCCCACCGGGGTGATGCCCAGCGATGCCCAGGTCCCTGTGCTCCCATTTGGGTGACTCCCAGCGATGCCCAGGCCCCTGTGCTCCCACCAGGGTGATGCCCAGCGATGCCCAGGCCCCCGTGCTCCCCTGCTGTCATGCGCTCACTCGACCTCAACCCGACTGTAGGGGCTGGGGC
The DNA here is from genome assembly GCA_004027775.1 of Bradypus variegatus. Classification (NCBI taxonomy): domain Eukaryota; kingdom Metazoa; phylum Chordata; class Mammalia; order Pilosa; family Bradypodidae; genus Bradypus; species Bradypus variegatus. The sequence goes on along the minus strand of PVKY010002107.1, from coordinate 12,940 downwards.
TGGCCTGTTCCAGGCTGGGCCCCAGCACCTGGCAGCAGGTGTCAAAGTGTCCAGGTGTCTGACTTCTGTAAATTCTCCCTCATGTGCACGAAGATCTGCCCAAGGATGCGCAAAGAGCACAGCGAGCAACTAGAGCCAGCTTCAGAGTTCATCCATGAAGGAATAGGGCAGTACGTTTTGGTATATTTTTTGTGATGCAGCAGTGAAATAGAATGAAGTTGATCTTATTCTATTCTTGTGTTGCAGTGGAAAGATGTCCATGTTATCTTATTATCCAAGACTCATTGTTACACAAAAGCATTAAACACAATGTATTTTTAATCTGGATTTAAATGCCTAGAAAAATGACTCCAAGAAACTCCCCAGACTGACCATAAGGATTATCTCTGGGGAAGAGAAGGGGATTGAATCCAGGTGAAGGGGACTTTGTTGCTTTTTATTCTTCATACTTCAATATTGTTTTGAATTTTTATGACAACACAGCATTCAGGGATTAGCTGTGTAACTACAAAATAAATAATGAGCTAGTAAGAGAAAGAGAAAAACCCACACTTAAACCAGCCTGTCCCAGGAATCTCTAAAAACACCAGGGAGGTTAGAAATGTTTCACCCAGAAGAAATGTTGAAGCAACGGCAAGTCTCTTGGGAATATGTCGGAAATGATCCCATCCTTGGGAATCCATTTTTGGAGTTAGGCATTCTCTGGAGGAGTGGAAGATACAGGCATGGCACTAAGTTGGCAGTGCTTAAAACGTCTATTTTAAACCTTGACCTCCTGCCACAACAATGGGAACCTTTTATAGTTCATGGATTTTCTAGGAAAATTAATACGACTGGATTTATGGAATTTCTTTGCAGGCAAAGTAAATGAAAGGCATCCTTTGGCTGCCCCCCACTCCCCTCCATGGTTGGTTGGTTGTGTGCGTGTGCGTGTGTGTGTGTGTGTGTGTGTGTGTGTGTATTGGGTGTGGAGGAGGGGGAGGGGGCAAGCACTGCAGCTATTTGTGGATCCACCATTCTTTGGAAGGCTTGGGTCAGTGGGGATGCTATTTCCTAAATCATGTCTGAGACTCCCATGGCTAAAGGCTATGGATTACCTCATCCCCACATTTCCCATTTGGCTTTCTCTGTGATCAAAGGATAGATGAGCACAGAAAATCTGTCATGATTTTGGGAAAAAAAAAACAACCCATTTGTCCATTGGCTGTCCTCTGGGATTATTGACACTGCAGGGTTAGAAGATGGAGGGAGATATCAGGGTTGAGAGTGAAGACGGTGACCTGAGAAGGTGGAAGGAAATACGGGAGCACCCAACCTGGCTGGGAAGGGTAAGGAAAGTAACACAGACTGAGCCGCACAGCGGCCAGCCATGGTGCAGGGCTCCGGGCCCTTGTTCTTACGTTCATTCACAACTAGCCCTAGGAAGTGGGCTCTGGCCTCCCACCTTGGGCCCTGGCACCCCACCTTGGGCCTCGGTGTCCCGCCCCCTGGTGCTGGCATCCCACCTTGGGTATTAGCCAGTCAAAATAACTGTTGACCTGCTATTCCATTTGGTGTCTGCTGGTATTAAGGCATATAAGATAAAATCACCGTGCTTGTTGATCTCGCCACTAAATGGGACCAGCTTCTATTTGAGAGCAGAGCCTGGGCCTCCCAGAGAAAGCCCTAACCCCCCAATTCAAACCTCCTGCAGCATAGGAAGTGGTTTCTCTGGTCTCTTTCCCCACTCAGCAATGCCCTCCCTGGGCTTTCCTCCCCGCAGGACAGTTGGGGAAGCAGCGTGCACACGGGAGAGGGCATGGGCTTTGCCTTTGAAACCACACAGACCTGGATTTGAATTCTGGGTCTGCTCCTTCCTGCCTGTATGACCTGGGGTAAATCAGTGAAGCTGTTAGCCTCAGTTTTCTCATCTGTAAAGTGGGGTTGTTATGAAGCTCAGATATCAGGATGAACAATAGAAATTGCCAGTGTTTGACCACTTTTTAACTTACAAAAGGGCAATTTTATATGGTTCAACCTAATATAGGCATCATGAAAATACCTTTGCGAGGGGTCGAAACATCTTAGACTCTCCATACGTGGTAGTTTCCTCCCCAAAAGTGTTTGGTGCTGAGGGCACCGTCTTCCTGGCCTGAGGCAAGTGGAATTTGGGCTCTGACATCACTGCCTCGGGATGGAGGAGGAAGAATTAAAATTGTAACTCCTTGGGAAGGTGTGGTCTGCTCAGAAGGGGGCTGTTAACGAAAGTGGTGATTATTCCAGATTTGTGACTGGGACTGCAGGAACAGAGCGGTGGGCGGTGACGCGACTGCTCCCCTGAACCGAGCAGGGGTCATTTCAAACAGTTTCAGGGGCGATGGGAGCAGCCGCGAGTGGTCAGAGGCCTTGGGAGGCTGTGGTTGGAGGCTGGGGTCTAATATTTGTGTTCCAGTTGCCCAGGTTGTCAAGCAGCAGTGTGGTGACATGGCTGAGAGCCCAGGCTCTGGATCTAGCTGGCTGAGTTCGATTCCCAAGTCTGCCTCTTGCTTGCTGTGCGTCCTTAGACAAGTTACTTAATCTCTCTGCATCTCACTTTCCTCAGTTTCTACCTGTGAGGCTCCCTGTGAGAAACAAATGAGATGCTGCATGTGACATATTTAGCACAATGCCTAGCACAAAATAAAGTCTTTATGGAGTAGCTATGAAAGTTTATTAAAATGATGCTTATGAATCATCGATATTAGTTGTTACTTGTAAGTAGACCCTGATTCACAGGATACTGCATTGGAGATGATCAGGTTCACCAGAATTTCTCAAGGCTGGTGAGTCAGATTCAGACAGCCCTTCCTGGTCTGCAGTGTGACTTGGACAATCCACTTAACCTCTCTGAGCCTCATTCCTCTGTAAAAGGAAGTGGGTAGGAAGTGGGAAATCAGACTTCTGAGAAGGGTTGTTGTAACAATGAAATCAGACTGCTGCTTCTACACTGGTGCCTGGCCTGCTGTGGGGAGTGAATCAGTGTGAGCTCGGGGCTTTGGTCGTGGGGAGCCCACTCGGTTTCACATCCTGCCCTCTTCAGTTCAGCCGTGGCCATGTGTTGAAAGAAATCCCTCTGGTGCCCTTATCGGATGCGTTTTGCCCTGGAGATTCTTGCAGCCCAGCAACACACTTAGAAAGGATTTAATTTTTGGGTAAATTAAATTCTTCAGGAGTGGAAGGAGGGCTTTTAAGCTAAAAAGTTAATGGCTTCTGAAGGTTTTTCTCTGTCACCTCCTGGTCCCCGTGACGGTGGGCTGCAGGGCCCTTTCGGCTCCAGTCTTGTGGCGAGCCTCCCCGAGTGTCCTCTGCATCACTGCTCGCTGAGCGGATGGTACTGTGCGGTTGCCATGGCAGCAGCAGGATGTGGTTCCCATGGTGATGGTCGGCAGCGGCAGGAAGACAGCAGAGGTTTCAGTTATCTGGCAGCCCCCCATTCACCGCCGCCCTCAGCAGCACGACACGAGCTGCCCCCACTGCTGCTTTGTAAAATGGGGAGCCTCAGGGGCTGGCTGCCTCCCCGAAATGCCGCCGACGGTTCCTGGAAGGCAGGGCTGCGTGGCAGGGTTTTTGCTTCTAAAAGAGGAGGGGGCCAGGTGTCCCCAGGGGCACCTCAGTTAGAGAGTGATGGGGTGACATACGGATTCTGAATCTATCAGGCAGAGCGTGTGGGGAGCTTTTCCAAAAGGCCCCTCCTGCTGGCCCCCCTGGAGTGAACTTTTTTCTCATCCAAGGCCTTGTTTATTTGCAGGCAGATGTGACATGATCAACTAACAGAGAAACCAAGTGTTTTTTAAAACTCCTGTCCAATGTTGCATCCAGATTTCAATATGGCCACCATTTGGGGATCAGCTGGCTTTTCAAGGGTGTGGTACTTCTCTTCAGTTGGGAGTTGGCTGAGATGAGGGAAAGGAAAAAAAAAGTTTCTGGAATGTTTCTTTTCGTTTTTGGCATCTGAAACCCTCTAGATAACATTTCTCAGCAGAAAGGTGAGTGTATGATCTAGTGATGTGCAGTGGACAGAAAGTTATTTCTTCTTTATTTAGAAATGAGGGGAGGAACGTGTATAAGCAGGATTCGAGGGACACTGATTGAATTTGAGAGGAAGCCTAAAACGTAGGAGATTGAGTGTAGGTGGCATGGGGGCTGCTGGCCGGTGTCAGTGCTTGGAAACACTGTCCGTGAGCCCAAGACAAAGGCGATGGCAAGTGTGTTTGTCTTTCACTGGGGTCCTGTCCACCCAGTGTGGCAATATTGACGTGCTCAGGGTGATCGGACGCTCTGATTGGCAATCGGTGACGTCATTGGGTTTCCTGCTTGTGATTGGTGGGTTGGGCACCCGTCAGAGCCTCGTACCAGGTGGGCACACCTGGAGGGAAGATGGGAGGGGGGGCATTGTTTGTGCCACCCCCCCACCACAGGAGGCCCGGATCCCCGCCAAGCGCACGTCCTCTGGAAGGTGGTCAGTGGCAGGGTCCAAAGCCAGCTGTGATGGGTTTTTTCGTTTTGCATTTTGAGAATTAAAAATATCAATACACAATTTAGGATACACAGTCAATCGAGTGTGTTGTTTGGCCACATGCGGATGTCAAGATGACTGCCAGGTTCGCTAATTAATAAATAAACAAACAAGCAGGAAACGGGCTCGTATCAAAAAACTGCATTTCTGCCTTCCGGAATCGACCATTAATATTTCATCCCCCTTGCTTTGCCTTTTTAAGTGAAAGAAATAAAACATTACTGGAAAAGTTGCAGTCACCTTGACATTTACTTCTAGGTCACCTGCTTGTTCCTGTTGCCCCTTGTTATATAAATCTGGTGTAGATCTACCCGTCTCATTGTAAATACTTCTACACACACACACACGTAACTGTGAGCAATATGCAGCTTTTGGTGTTTTAAGGGGCACTTCCATGCTGCCTTCCTTACCCTGCGTGATGTGCCTTTCCTTGGAGGGCTCTCCTCGTTGACTCACGTAGGTGCAGTTCATTGCTGTTCATTGCTGCCAAGTGACTCTGTGTTTGTCATCTCGTTCCATCAGGGTGGCAGCCTGGGATGGCGGCAGAGTCATCCATTTTGGAGATAGGGGCCTCCAGCCCACGGACCCCCGGCTGTGACGTGGTGGGCTTGGCCACAACCCCCCACCCCCCGTTTTGGTCAGACTCCAAAGGCGGGGTTCCCTCACGACACCTCGGGCCTTCTGGTCCCCAGCCAAGCCGCTGACTAATCCCGGCTACGAATCTGGGCTCTCGATTCACCCGGCTCCACGATGCCTAATTTAGGTCAGTTCCCCCTGCCCCGGAAGGGCACCGTGGCCTGGGATGCTGTCTGTAAAAGAAACGGGACGGGGACGCTTCCTGTTGGGTGAACGCTGCACCCATTTCCTTGGCCCTGGGTGCCTGGTTGGAGGTGGCAGACCCAGTCCCGGGCGTGAGAGCTGCACGGCTGGGCGCCCTTCAGCTGTCCGTCCCCTGGGCTGAGTCACCCCCAGGTAACCCTGAATGTCTGCCTGGGCCCAGTTCCCTGAAGCAGGGCGCTTGGCTGTAACACTTACCTCCTCCCCTGCCCTCTCTGGGTGCTCTGCCCGTTGAACCGAGAGCGAGCCTTTCGCAGGCTGGCAGAAACCTGCAGCTACTGGTTCCTTGCTCTCTGGTGCCCTGAGTCATAGGTGTTTTCGCCAGGAGTGTGAGTGTACGTGCAGCTGTGGGTGGGGTGTTCGCACGTACTCCTAGGGGTGGATGGTCTGTCTCTTTCACTGCGGCTCCATTGGAGCCCACCTGTGTGCCCAGCTCTGAGTAGAATACGCTGCCCTGTAAGATTCCAGGCTTATCATAACATCCATCTGGAGACTTGAAAGACCAGGCCCCATAAATGCCACCATCTCTCCCTTATAAGGGAAGCAACTTTGGAGTCAGATGGAACTGGATGCTCTCAGTCACTCAGCAAGTATTTACTGAGTGCCGCCCCTGTGACAAGCTCTGGGGACAACCAGGCAGTTGGAACAGAGATGCGTCTGTCCTGCTGGAGCCTGCAGTTTGGTGGGAGAGGCAGGCCGTGCATACGTAAGAGACAAGCACAGAGAGAGCTCTGAGCCAGAGTCCCCTGCAGCCCGGCTCCACCAGGTCCTAGCTGGTGAGCCTGGGAGAGTCATCTGCAGGGCAGCCCCCCATCACCTCCGACCCCAATTCACCCCCATTCCGGGCAGGTGTGTCCTGATTGCCCACTGGGTGTGGCTGCAGTGGTGGCCAAGACCTTATTTCTGCAGACGTGGAAATTGTCACCTGCCCACTGTCACTCAGCTTGTCTGTGGTCTGTCTGGCGGTAGGGACCCTGCGCAGGGCCACCAGACAGCTCTGTCTCCTGCAGCATGGAAGGCCCTCCTCCCCTTGGCTGTCCTATTGGGAATGTTTTATCATCACAACAACATAAACGGAATGAAAAGAAAACTCCTCGCTTCCAGAGGTTCCATAGGTAGAGTTGAGGGGATTTCTCAACTTGGATGGGAAAAAAGCAACTTCCACCTTTATGGTCATACACTTATAACTGAAATTTAGCATTTCCTTCGATGTGGGCAACAAACCACAGTGGTATTAGTGAACCTATGATTTGGTTCCCAATAGAAATCACAGATGTTTTCATATCCTACTACCGTGGTCATAGATATCTTGAAATATCATTTATGTTCATCAGTACTCCAAAATTATGGTGGTTCTTAGACCTACAGCCAGATCTTGTTATTTAATGCATTAATAAAGGAGACATTTATTACTCAACCACAAAAATTTTAAAATATTTTGATAACTGTATTTCACTATGATTGGTTTCCTATGGAAGTCTATGAATTTATTTTATACATTAAAAAATATTACTCTAAGAAGGGGTCCCCAGGCTTTGCCAGATGCCAAGGGGTCCAAGGCTCAGAACATGTTAAGGCCCATGTCATCTTTTCCTCAGCAGCGTGAATGTACACGGGCTCCTCTGTGCCCTCACAGTGCCCCTGGGAGGCCCACAAGGCAGGACCAGAGAGGCTTTGCATTTCTGCTTCGATTCTGCTCCACGGAGGAGAAACAAAGTGTCTTCATGAGCTCCTGGTTGTTTGGGGTCCTGGGCTTTCACTGCTTTCCAGCCTTCTCTCCTGTCCCCAAAATAAGAAATTTCCCTTTCTCATTATCAGGAATCTTTTTCCAGTTTTAAGAAGAGAAATTTCCCTTTCTCATTATAGGGAATCTTTTCCTGGTTTCTGTGATGGCTTTGGACATGATTCATGTCTGTCTGGACCCCCAGGAGTGAGCTCACAGGGCGTGCGCTTTGCAGCCTGGGGGCCTGTTTTCACTGGAGGAAGGAGCACCTGGGGAGACAGGGCAGTTGAGCCAACGTGAGTGGGCCAGGCAAGTCGGAATCCGAAGAGAAATGTGTTCTGGTTTTCTCCTACTTCAGAAAATCTCCAGCTCACCTGCCCAAAGTGGGTTAGGGAAGGGGAGGTGCTGGGGAAGAAGCGGTGGAGAGTTAGGTTTGTGGGGCAGTCCTCTGTGGCCGGGGAAGCCAGGCGGAGGGCATAAGAGACTTTGGCTTCATGGCCTGTGGGTCAGAAATATTGTTCAGCATTAATAGCAATAACAATAACAATTAGCCATCCTGATGGACGGATAAAGGAATGGACAGATATCTAAAATAGCAAGAACGGTAAAATGTTAATTATAGAATCTAGGTGATGGGTGTATGGGTATTTGCTGTAACGTTCTTTCAGCTTTTTTTCTTCCTTCTTTTTGTTGAAGTATTACTTCTTAAAAAATGTAAACTGCCCAAATGAAGGGCTCAGTGAGTTTTATCACATCCCATTTACCATCCAGGCCAAACATTGCCCACACCCAGAAACTACCCTCAGGCCCCTCCCAATAACTGCCCTTCTTGCTCCTCCACCAAGTTAACTAAAGTGACCACCAAGTCTATGTCTGTTGTTTAGTTTTCCTTAAGTTTTTAATTTATAGAAATCAAACTGCATAGTGTGGTTTCGTGTCTGGGTTCTTTGGCTCAGTATTATGTTTGTGAGATTAATCCGTGTTTGGTATATAGCTGAAAATGAACGTATTTATTCATTTTCATTGGTAGATAATATTGTATCTTAAGAATATACCATTTTACTGATGATGAGCATTTGGGTTGTAGCTACTCTTTGACTTTTTTGAATGATGTTGCTAGGAATACTCTTGTCTATACAATTTTTGAAATACATACCTATAATTCTGTTGGCTTATATTGTTAGGGATGAATTACTGGTCACAGGGCATGCATGGGTTAACTCTTCTAGATAATGCCAAACAATTTTCTAAAGTGGTTATACCATTCCCAGTAGCTGTATAAGAGATTTCTGGTTGTTTCACGTTCATGCCAATATTTGATATTGTCACTGTTGTTAATTTTAGCCATTTTAATGGGTGTATCAGTATTTTAAGTTTTGTTTATGTTTGGCAAATTTCCATAGCAATGTGTTAGAAAAAAAATAGCATTTACACTCATATCACAACTTTATAGAGAAGTGGTGATTTTAAGGAAAACAGTTGAAATTGTGCTTGTCTGGCTTTGGGATGAAGACACATATCTTCATTTTGGACAATTCCAAGGTCAGACCTACCTCCTCTGGCCTTGTACCTCCCAACTTCTGCATGGGCTCCATGCTAAGCCGAGGATAAAGTTTCAGAAGCCGAATGTGAAAGACTGTGCCCTGGCTGAGATTGGGAGTACTTGGAAGCTCTGCTCATGCATTGAGTTATTATGACATGGAGCTGGGGCTTGGAGCACATTTCTGGTGTGGACGAAGTTTTATACCCGATAGTTCTCAGAGAGATGCACTCTTGAGTCAGCATGGGAAATTAAAATAGCTTATTGACTTTTTGCTAATTCTGTTTGACCTTGCACCTATTACTCTCGGTCAGAGGTCCCAGCTGCCTGCTCGCTGGGGGTTCCCTCTCTGACTTAGCGCAAAGGATGCCCAAGTCCCAAGGTTATTCCTCACGTTGGCCACGCTTAGCTGAGTTCTCTCGGCAGACTGTGGACCTAATTCATGCCCTTTCCCTCCCTTGCTTCCTTCCTCCTTCCTTTCATTCAATAAATATTCATTGGGCATGTACTTTTATTCCATGCAGTCACCCATTCTCTTCCCCATCTCCAAGTTAACTATCCTGACCACTCCTTCCTTTTGTCCACCCATCCATCTATCCATCCATCCTTCCATCTGTCCATCCAGCACTTACTGAGCACTCATTGTAAATCGTGCCCTGGACTAGACAAAGATAAATGAACTGTGGTCTTTGCCTTTGAGGTCCTCGCCCACACACTCTGTAGGAGAAGACAGATGGGTAAACAGATACTCACAATACAGTCTGACACGTGTGATGGCATAAGTAAAGGGGAGCAAGAAAAAGGTGTCTAGACCAGGTTAGGGGGATCAGGAAAAGCTTCCTGGAGGTCAGGATGTTGAAGCTGAGTCTTGAGGATGTCTTGGGATGGGCCCAGGGGGTAAAGATAATGAGGGAGAGTGGGCAGATGGAGGGAGACACAGGGTGATCAGTGCCTGGGACATTCAGAGAATGTCTGGTTACCAGGTGTGGGTAGATTGAGGGCGAGAGACCAGGTGTGAGACTTGGCTCTGAAGAGGTCAGCAGGGCAGATCAGGTGGGGAACTGTAGGCTTCCCAAGGAGTGTGGGCTGTGCAGCTGTGGGGCACTGGGAAGGCTTTGACAGAGGGAGTGGTCAGTTAAGACGTTGAGGCCCTGAACTCCTGTACACTGAATATGTTACTTTACATGGCAAGGAAGACTTTGCAGATATGACCAAGTTAAGGATCCTGGGATGGGAAGATTATCCTGGATTATCTGGGTAGGTCCAGCATAATCACAGGCATCCTTATGAAGGAAAAAAGTGGGCAGGAGAGTCAGTTAGAGTGAGGAAGACTTGACTGGACACTGCTGGCTTTGAAGAGGAGGAAGAGCCCACGAGCCAAGGAATATGAGCAGCCCCTGGAAGCAGGAAAAGACAAGGAAATGGATTCTTCCCTTAGAGCCTCCAGAAAGAACGCAGCACTGCCAACACCTTGCTTTTAACCAAGTGAGACCCATTTTGGACTTCTGACTGTAAGATAATGATTTAAGCCATAAGTGTGTGTTGCTTGGTTACAACGGCAATAGCCAGAGCAATTAGGCAAGAAAAAGAAATAAAAGGCATCCAAATTGGAAAGGAAGAAATAAAACCTCTGCTGTTTGCAGATGACCCAATCCTCTATACAGAAAATCCTGAAAAACCCACAACAAATCTGTTGGAGCTAATGAAGGAATTCAGCAAAGTGGCAGGGTACAAGATCATCACCCACAAAACAACAGTGTTTCTGTTCATTAGCAATGAACAATTGGAAGAAGAAATCAAGAAAAAAAATTCCATTCACAATAGAAACTAAAAGACTCAAATATCTGGGAATAAATCTAACCGAGGATGTGAAGGACTTGTACACAGAAAACTATGAAATATTGCTAAAAGAAACCAAAGAAGACCTAAATAAATGGAAGACATTCCATGTTCATGGATTGGGAGACTAAATATTGTTAAGATGTCAATTCTACCCAAAGCAGTTTACAGAATCAACAAATCCAAATCAGAACTCTAACATCTTTCTTTGCAGAAATGGAAAAGCCAGTCATCAAATTTGTATGGAAGGGTAAGGGCCCCAAATAGCCAATACCATCTTGAAAAAGAAGAATGAAGGCGGAGGACTCACTTCCCAATCTTAAAACTTATTACAAAGCCACAAGAATTAAAACAGCAAGGTACTGGTATAAGGACAGACATACAGACCAGTGGAATCGAATTGAGAGCTCAGAAATCAACCCTCACATTTATGGCCAACTGATTTTTGACAAGGGGACAAAGACCACTCGATGGGGAAAGAATAGTCTGTTCAACAAATGGTGCTGGAAAAACTGCTTGTCCATTTGCGAAAGAATGAACGTGGACCCCTACTTGATACCATATACAAAAATCAACTCAAAGTGGATCAAAGACCTAAATATAAGAGCCAGAGCCATAAAACCTAGAAGAAAACATAGGGAAGCATCTTCAGGACTTAGTAGTAGGCAATGGTTTCCTAGACTTTACACCCAGAGCACAAGCAACAAAAGAAAAACAGACAAATGGGACCTCATCAAAATTAAAAATTTTTGTGCCTCAAAGGACTTAATCACAAAAGTAAAACGACAACCTACACAGTGGGAGAAAATATTTGGAAACCACATATCCAATAAGGATTTAATATCCAGAATATATTAAGGAAGTTCTTCCACTCAACAACAAAAGACAAACGGCCCAATTAAAAAATGGGCAAGAGACTTGAATAGATGTTTCTCCAGAGAAGATACACAGATGACCAAAATCCATGTGAAACAATGCTCACCATCATTCGTCATAAGGGAAATGCAAATCAAAACCACAATGAGATACCATTTCACACCCATTAGAATGGCTGCTATTAAAAAAAACAGAAAATGAGTTTTGGAGAGGATATGGAGAAATAGGAACACTCATTTACTCATGTAAGATGGTGTAGCTGCTGTGGAAGACAGTTTGGCTGTTCCTCAGAAAGTTAATATTAGAATTACCACATGATCCTACAATCTCACTTCTAAGTGCATACCCAAAAGAATTGAAAGCAGGGACTCAGACAGATGTTTGCACACTGATGTTCATAGCAGCATTGTTCACAATTACCAAAAGATGAAAGCAACCCAAGTGTCCATCAACTGATGAATGGATAAACAAATGTGGTATATACACACAATGGAATATTACTCAGCCATGAAAAGGAATGTAGTTCTGATACATGCAACAACATGGATGAACCTTGACGACATCATGTTGAGTGAGATAAGCCAGACACAAAAAGACAAATATTGTATGGTCTCACTGACCCAATATAATTAGAATAAGCAAACACATAGAGTTAGAATGTAGACTATCACTTACCAGGGGCTGGGGAGGGGGTAGGAAACAGGGAATTCAGGCTTAAGGTGTACAGAGTTTCTATTTGGGATGATGGAAAAGTTTTGGTAATGGATGGTGGTGATGGTGGTACAACATTGTGAATGTAATTAGCACCACCGAATTATATATTCGAATGTGTTTAAAAGGGAAAGTTTTAGGTTGTATATGTGTTACTAGAATAAAAAAAAATCTATGGAACTGCAAAACACAAACAGTGAACACTGAGTTAAACCATGCACTGTAGGTAATAGTACAGTTATAAAAATGTGCTTTCATTAGTTGTGAGAAATGTACCACACCAATGCAGGGTGTTAATAATAGGGTGGTATATGGGTATCCCATATGTTATGCATGATTTCTCTATAAACCCACATCTTCTTGAATAATAATCATAATAATAATAGTAATAATAAAGAGTATATCTTCCAATCAAGTTTTCTTTGTAGTTGAATTATTGTTAGGTAAGGTCAGGGGGAATATTATTAGCCTCCTTTGGGATCAAGAGAAAGTGCATCCTTACCTGGTCCCACGCTTTGTGACATTTGCACCCTCTTCCTATGGGATTCTGAGAACACCTCATCCCAGGGAAATGAGGGATGAATAGGGCCCTACTTTTTTGGGGAAAAAAAAAGAATCCCAATAAAGGTGTGGCTCTCTCCAGGACCTGGATGGGTTTCCCGCTACTCGCTTCTCTCCTCCGCTGAGCAGGAAGGAGGGGTGTTTAGTGCGTATCACTGTAACCTGTACTTTTCTCAAGGCAAACAGACTTCTCCTGGTGGGAGGACTTGTCACTTGTGGGATGGGTGCAGCCCGTCTGCCTCGGTGACTCACCCAGCACCCTCTGCAGCTGACACTCCCGACAGTTCACTCGGATCGCTCACCCCCTGCTTCATTCTCA
>PVKY010002106.1:0-27481 GCA_004027775.1 Bradypus variegatus | reverse complement strand
ACACTGGACAAAGGGGAGTCGCACTGTCCCCTCTTGATTTCTATTGTTCTATCTCAATCTTGGTTATCATCACCTCTCAACTACTGCAACAGAATTCACCTGTCCCCACCCTCTCTTGACCCAGGCCACCCTTCAAATCACTGCTGATCACTGTCCCACAAAGTGACGTGCACAGGCCCCATCCCTAAAATCTCAGGTTGCCACCATCACAGGCGTGAGCACCGTCCCACCGCCTCCCAGCCTACACACCAAGGCGTTCCCGCCACCACGCCCTGCCACAGCAGAGCCCCTCAGCCGAAAATGCTCTCCATCTCCTTCTTTCACCCTAGTTCCTCTACACTACTTTAAGATCAGCTCAGATGCCACCTCCTCTAAGAAGTGTTTCTGGTCTCTGCCAGACACTCGCTCCTGAAGCCTTGCAAGCCCTGCCCACGCTTCTCTGCCAGTGCACGATCCCTGTGCTTTAGCTGTCTGTCCATTCACAGGCTGCCCCTCACACGGAGAGTGTGGGGAGGCTCATGTGCAAATTCTGAGTCTGCCTCTTCGAAGCCAGGGATCTGATTTCTTTGAGCCAAGAGTCCTCCACCAAAAACAAGGTTAATACCACACACTTCATCGGTTTTATAAGGATGAACTGAAGTGAAATGCATAAACCACTGGAATTCTTGGCTGTTACTGACACCCAACTGGTTTTTTAAGAGAAATGCTACCTACAGTCACTAGTTCTGCCTTTTATTTTCCTAAGCCCTTCACAAGGGCTTTAGAGGCAGAAATGTTTACCTGGTGTCACTTCCCAATACCCACATTCTCCCAGACTCTGGTCAGGAGAACGCCTGCTGTTCACCTACGTGTAAAGCGAGGCTGCTGCTGCCATCCGCCACCTGGGCTCGGAGCTTGCTCAGCTCAGCTTCCGAGGCCTCCTTGGCACTGAGGGCCTCCTGCAGGCGGCGGCTGAGGAGGCCCACAGCGTTCTCGTAGGCTTTGTGCTTGGTCTTCATCTCCTTCTGTGCACTGGTCAAGTCCGAGCCCAGACATTTCATCCTTTGCTTCTGTTCGGTGATGGCCCTAAGACATTGTGAAGGAAAAGAAATACAGAAGGAAATTCAAAGTTAACCTTCAGTGCAACCCACTCCAGTTTTCTGGTATGCAACAAACAAGTAAAAGTAAAACATGTTTTAGAAGTTTGTCCGTATCAGTTCTTTAGCTCCTTCCTCAAGGGTCAGCACAGTGGTTTGGATCTCGGGCCTTGAAGACACTGCTTGAGCTCCATACTCTGACTCTCTCCAGCCGCAGAACCCAGGCAAGCTCCTTCCTCTCTCTCAGAATCAGCCTCCCATCGGGAAGACCTGGCTAAGGGGTACAGCTGCTGCACGGGGTTGCTGTGAGATTACAGGATATGACCCATGTCAGGAGCTCGCCCCAGAGCTAAGCACACAGCAAGGCTCCATAAATTTCAACTCTTCTCATTACTAACAGAATCTAATATTGAATTTGCCTTGTCCTCCTTTTAGAGCTGTTTTAAAATGATTTTGTGAAAGCAGAGAAATAGTTCCTCTTCCATCAAACAAAAAATCTTCAAATATTCTCCTTGAATAGCAGCAATATCAAATAAGTCATATTCATTAATGAATCCTTCATTAATGGATGACAAGAGCAAGGCAGTTTAGGATATGCCATTTGGGTCAAAAAGCCTCCTAAAGGAGGATGTGTACACATGTGTGTGTATGTGTAAGTGTGTATGTGTGCACTTGTACAGATGTGTGTGTGCATGTTAGGTGGGTCATCTAAGTTTGCATAAGCATGAAATGGGTAAGGTGAGATAAATACCAAACTCCTGACCCTGGTCCGGGAGCTAGGATTGGGGGGAAGATGGGGGGAGGGGGACGGGAGGAAGACAATGTTGCAACAAGTGTGCAGTACAAAAAGCTGAATGAAAATAAAGGCAAAGGGGGGCTTTTCACTTAAGGGCTACTTTAGCAAAGTTCCTTATAAACTACGGGATTATTTTGTGGAGCAAGTGACCAGAAAATCACAATGGAATAAATTTTCTATTTTTAAATTTGAAATTTAACATACTAGGCCTTCTTTAGGTAGGCCACGCACATCACGACTCCTCAGCAAAGAGTTTCCAAGCGCCATGAGAACACTATGGTGATTTTAATCTGCGTGTCCTCTGGGGGCATCCTCAGCCTTAAGTGTCTCCTCTGCAGACATCAACCCAGGAGTGCGAGCGTTTGCAGCCTGGCCTGGGACACAGCCCCGGCTCCTGCCAGACCAACCAACGGGAAGCGGCAGACTTACTTCCTGGCTTCTTGCTGCAGTTCTTCTATCTGTTTCTTTAACGCCTCGTTCGCCTCTGTAAGAGTGGTCATCTGCTCTTTATTGAACTGCAAAGACTTCAAGAAGAAGAGAGGAAAACACAACGTGAGAAGTCACACCAAAGCCCTCATGCTGCAGCCTGATCCGCAGCGACGCATTGGGCCTGAAGAAGCCCGTGACGAGGCACCCGTGCTTACTATACGCCAGCGTGTCCATGTCAGAGGCGTTTCGAGCCACTGCAGGCCCAGAGCACCAGGAGGGCTCGGTGGGGAAGGTGGCGCCCCCACCCCTCCTGCTGCCCCCGTGACCTGCCTGGCAGCTCACCCAGGGCCCTCCGTCCAGGGGCCCCCTCGGCACTTCGAGTGCCGTGTGCTCTCAGCTGTGCAAGAGGCTGCAAGTGCCTCCTCCTAGTCTCTCATTTCCCACTTCATGGTGTGTTCCATTTCTGTATGAGTCACAGACAAGGTGGGAGAGTGGGGGCAGCCCCAGTGGCCACTGTGCTGCCCAGGCCCAGCACCCATCCTTCTAACTCCAGGCTGCCCCCCTTGCTCTCGTCAAGGTCCCCAGGGCCCCCCACTGGAAAACCTCAGGGCTGACCTCACGCCACTCTCCTGCGCGAGGCACGGAGATGACCATTTGCTCCTCGGTGAGCCCCTTCCCACCTCCACAACCCCCCAGCCTGTTCTCCAGCACCCAGGCCTCTTGCAGGAGGCTCTTCCCGGTGCAGCTCAGCATCGGCCTCCTCTCTGCCCACACCCTCCTGTGAATGACAGCACCGTCCCCAAGGCTTTGAACTCAGCCTGGGCAGAAGACCTCCAGCCCCATCGTCCCGTGTCGGGCGAGACACGTGGGTGCATCTCCTGGCCCTCTCACAGACTTCCGAAATTTGGCCTTCAAAATGGGGCTCTCAATCTAATACCCTGCTTGCCATCCCCCAAAGCTCACTGTTCTTCCCCAGTTTCTACCTCTGAGTCAAGGGCACTCTTTCCTGGGTGTCCTGCATGAAACCTGCCATTCTCTGAGCACTGGGCCCTCTCCCGTCACCCCTCTCTCAGCTGATGGACCAGACCGCCTCCTGACTGGCTCGATTCCTGCCCCACAACCCACAGGGACCTCTCAACATACCCATCGGCTCACATCGTGCCTGGCGTGCACCTTCGCCAGCCTCCACTGCACTCTGCTGATGACTTGCCCTGGCCTCCCACCCAGCCTCCCACCCAGGGCTCTGCACCACGCCTCGGGCCCCTGCCCTTCCATGACACGGGGTGTACCCCCTGGCTGCTCTTGCATGGACACCCTTCCCCGGCTTTCTACATGGCTGGTGGATGCCTCTTGGTTCCGTTGGCAACCAAAGGCCACTTCTCCTGAGTGCCCCAGGGAGAGCTCTCAGGCTGCTCCTATGTACACCTCCCTGTCTACTTCCTTCAGGGCAACGTCTCCTCTATTTCTCTGTCTCCTCATTTGGCTGCTTCCCCTCACTAGGATGTGTGCTGCATGAGGGGAAGGACCATCTAAAGGGCCCTCGCTGGACTGGAGTGAGCCTTCAATAGCAAACTGAGTCCCCCCGGGCACAGCTCCGCCGACCTGTAACTGTGCCTCCATCTCGTCATGCTCCCTCTGCACCGACTGGAGGTGCCCTTCGAGGCCGGCCATCTGCTGGTGCACCCGTGAGACCTCCTTCTGCAGCCGGGAGCGCTCTGCCTCCACAGACTGTCTTTCGCCTTGTAGTTCCATCAGCTCTTGCCTCAGCTCCTTCATCTCCAAGTCCAGCCTTTTCTTGGTAGCCTTCAGCTCACTGATGAGCTGGTCTTTGGAGGTAGCATCCCGCCGGTAAGCTTCCACCATCACCTGTACAGACAGAACAGCTACGTGAGCTGGAAAAGAAACGTTTGCTTCAACTGTTTCCCTCACTATCTAGGCCTAAGTTACCAAGTTTCATCAGATCTAAGACACGGTTATTTTATGCTCGCTACTGCTGCCAACTGAGCCACACACCCCCCATCAGGAGCCTGGTGTCACAGGCGGAGCAGTCGCGTCAGCCTCTCGCTGGCTCACATATTCCTAGGAATCTGGTAACTTCCGCCTTCAGGCGCACTGCCCGGCTTCAGACAAGTAACCCCCTTGCTTGCATTTCAGTAATAAAATACACCACTCGGCTACTCTGGGGATCATCCTTTCTCAGATTCCTTAAAATGCTTGACTGATGTTTTGCAAGAAAATATGGAACTGCAGTCGTTCTTACAACAATAAATATTTGTTTCACTTCTATCAAATTTACATTCCATGACTTTCTGCATACCCGTAATGTGTTTCAAAGCTGAGCCATGAGGTAAATTTCCCAAAGGCATTTTAAGCAGAAAACGCAACATGTGCACCATTCCCTGAAGTGAAGACGATGCGGGCATCCACAGACGCCTGAGCGGGCAGTGACAGCTCGGCTCAGCTGACCTCGATCGCAGTGCGCCACCATCACTGCATACACACCCTGGCTGTGGAGATATTGAACGGGGTGCAGGCGACACAAGCTGGGACCAGTGAGGCGCCTGGCACGGAACTGTCATGATTCCCAAGGCTACGTTCTTCTCCAGCAGCTTTGTTCTACGCAGCATTTATACTGTAAAGGATTTCTCCTCACACTGGTGTCATGTGAGGGAAACCAACCACGAGCACTTATACCTTCTGTTGAAGAAACTGCTCCTTGACTCTCTGCGTCTGCCTCTTCAGAGCGGCACTCTCCTGCTGCATGTGCTCTACCTGCGGAGGGACACGGCGGCACAGCACGTTACGCGAGACGGTTCCCGAGGGACACCGCACCCAGAAGCCATTCCCAAGATCAGCACAACAGCCGCTGCCTGGAGAGTTTACGCTTGGAGGACTGACCGCTTCTAAGGAGCACTCGGTGTCACAAGGTCACCTGGACCCTCATTCTTGCCACTCAAAAGAATGAGGATGAAGACTGGGGGTGGGAGAGGGAAGGTGAAGGGGAAGCAGTCAAGGCAAGGGGGCCCCAGGCCTGGGCTCAGCAGCCCAGAGTAAACACCTCGTTTTTGCAGCCTGGTGGTCTCTGCCGCAACTTCTCAATTTAGCCCACCCTGGATGGAGGAAACGAGCCTGGCCATGCTCCCCTAAAGCTTTGTTTATAAAGCCAGGTGGCAGGTGGGTCCGTGGCCACGTCCTCGCAGCCCAGTCTGGCCAGAGGCCGGCCCTGTCGAGTGCCCGGGGAACCGGTCAGGAGTGCTGGCCATGGACCAGAGCCTGCCCTGACAAGATCGGGCTGCAGGAAGACAGACCGTTTGGAAATGCCACACTAGCTCATTACAGTTCATTATTATTAAAAATTAATAAACGGAAACAAAACAAAACAGGTGGCTATAACAGACACGAGAGCTCTCATGGGCCTTTGTGTGGAAAGCCCCAGTGGAGGCTCTCATGAGGCTCCACGTGGTATCAGGCAGACAGCACAGCGTCAAATTTACGTGAGACGAGTATTCAGAAGCTCGAATGAGCAGTGTTCAGGATAAAATGGCTTGGTGCGTGGACATCTGTGTCATTGTCATTAGAGATGGGAAAGGCTACCAAGGCCCCGGGTTTTATAGGCTTGCATGACTCGCCCTCCTACTCCGGGATACACACCACCCGAGCCCTGACGATCACGGTGGATGCAGTCAGGAAATGAACAGACAGCGGGTTCAGGAGTCTCCTTCATGAACGTCCCACGGAAGGAAGGGGAAGGCTTGAGGCAGAGCGTGGGGCAGTCCCGGGGACACGGCCTCGGAGAAGCCTGGGGACGAGCGCTGGCACAGTCAGGGCCCCCACAGGCTGTGACTGAGGCCATCTCCGTCTCCCAGGGCCCACCTGACACTGGGGCATCCAGAGTGAGGAAAGCAGACTGCGGGGCTGGAAGAAACCTCCCAGTGAGTCAGGCACCACCCCAGCCCTCGACTCAGCCCTCAGGGAAGACATCTTCAGCCAAATGCACTCCGGAGCCTGGTTAGAACAAAGCAGGTCAAGTTCAAATCTCACTTTCAGAGTTTTCCAAGTCTCAAGGAAGCTAAGTCAGTCATACCAAACTGAAATTCAGCAAAAGAATCCCACAATTCCTCTAAGTTAACTCCCCTTCTGCACATAAACCCACTGTGTCAGCAAGGATTTGCTTTGGTGCATCTATCCTAGGAATTAATTGAGTGCAAGTCAATGTTTGAATAAAAAGGCAGCCTTGTTTTATTTTGCTTTGCCAAAGGGAAACCATGGAACTGATTTCACATTGTTCGTGAGGCCTAGAAGGTGGGATTTAAGGACTTTATTCCCTCCTGATGCTAACTCCACACCCTGCACACCATTCGTCAGTGGTTTTATTCACCCTTTCATGATGTGCACCGAGCCGTGTTCACAGGCCTGGGACAATTGGGCATGGAGCCGGGTGTCCTCTCCCCAGGCCTGGTCACTGACCCACCGTGTCGGACCTGACTCCCTTCTGCACGTGTCAACACCAAGGCAATGAGGCGCAAAGAGAGGGTGGCAAAGGGAAGGAAAAGCCAAGACGCTCATGTGTACTCAAGTAATATGAGGAATATGCAGCTCTTCCTCCATCTGAACTCTAAGTTACACGGGAGCAAAAACTTGTCTTGCTTGGTGGACTTCTCCCAAAAGCCCAGGAGAGCTCGGGTCACAGCTCAGGCGGGGTGGGGACGGGGGCGTGCTGGGAGTTGCACACTGCTGGCCTGCCGGCTTCCCTGCCCCATGGGGACATGCCCAGAAGCATTCTCCTGTGGTGTTCACAGACATGCACAGAATACATGTCCCTAGAGACGACCCAACACTCGGCATCCATTCTTTCACACAGGATCTTGACACGTAACAAAATGACAGCAAATCGCATTACCTGGCTGGACTTGACGGCCAATTCTTGTCTTAACTGTTCTAAAGTTTCTGATGTTTCCTCAGCACCTTCTTCCAGGAGTTTCGCTCCCCTATCAAGTTCCTCCTTGCTGCTCTTGGCCGCTTGGAGAGCCACCTCCAAGACGATCTTCTCATTCTGCATGAAGCGGATTGCATCGTCCTTGGAGGCGGCCTCCCCCTGCAGCTCCTGCAGCCGTGCCTGCAGCCCGTCGGAGTGTGTCTGCAGGTCGCTGAGGGACCGCTCCCGGGTCTGCAAGACCTCCTGGGTCAGGGTGAGCTGTTTCATCAGCTCCAGGTGCTCCTGCTGCAAAGCTTCCAGCTGCTGGTCTCGCTGACGCAATGCCAGCTGTACCTGAAGAAGGCGTGACATTCAAGACGGCTGCTTCTGAATGAGAATTCCACCCCCTCCAAGAACTTACAGTGTTCCTTGTTTGGTGTTAAATGCAATTGATGGACGCTTTGCAAATCCTTTTTAACTCAAATTTTTGGTGTAGAAGGAACGCATCCCGTGAGTATTACATATTACCAGGTGTGCCATGGCAGCCGAGCATGGGGATGAGACCATTAAAGAGAATCAGACAGCCCCGAACAGAGCCCTGCCGGCCCAGCCTTGTGCAGAAGCTGCCGGGTGGCCTGTGCGCAGTGTGGGGACAGGTGTGGGCCAGGCTCGGACCCAGCCCTGACAGAGGAGGACCCGTGAGCGCCCGTCTCGTCCACACCCACGACCACTCACCTGCTCCAGCTGCTGCTCCAGCGATGCCGCGGAGTCAGCCATCTTCTGCAGCTGCTCCTTCTCGTCCTCAAACTCCTCCAGCCTCCTCTGGAGGTCCTCTTCCACCATTGTCTTGGCCTCTTGAATCTGAACAAAGGCAGCTTCCTGGTCCAACATGTCAGCCTGGGCCCAGAAAACAGAGTAGTTTTCATAAGAGCAAGATAACCTGCGTGGCCACAGCGGGCCGTGCGTGCCTAACAGTTTAAGGAACACCTCTGTCGCCGGCGAGAGGGTCCCACATCCACACCAGAACCACGTCCACGGACTTCAGACTGCAGACGATGGAAGGCTGGTGGGACTGTCCACTGCCCAAAAGACAGAGGCCTGTCCTGCAAGGCGCCTCCCAGTGGGCTCAGCCCATTCCTCTGTGCACAGTTCCTCTCTGTGATATGTGGGTCTGGCTGAAGGAAAAGGGTTCAAAAGGTATTGTTTTCATTTTTCTGGCAGGGGACCTGTAACTGTTAGCTATGGGGAGAATGAAGCAAATTTACTCATTTCTAATTACACAGAACTCCCTATTTTTCTTACCAAAGAAACAGGCTTGCCTAGAGTATGTCCCTGGGCCTCAAAGCAGCCACCCAAGAGTTTTGGTCTTTAAGTGACTCAAGCTCAGACAGGGGCCACGTGGCCACTCAGGACACTTTGCCCAGGCTGAGGTCCACGAGTGGGAGTGGCACTGGCACCCGAGGAGACCCGGGGCGGAGGTGGGAGAGGACCAGGCAGCGCCTCTCGAGCCGCAAGGGGCACTGCCAGGCCAGCTGCGGGGGCCGACAACCAGGGCTCGAGAGCAACCATTAAAGGAATCACTCTCATTTACCAGAGGAAAGACACTGGGGGCCTGAGGCGCTCTCGTATATTCAGTTTCCATACAGAAGAGCAAAAGCTAGGCGTAAACCAGCTGAGGGGCGCTGTGCCTCGTGTGGGCCTCCCTGGCACCGATTCACAAAGGAGGAAACGGAGGGCCCAGAGCGGGGAGCACCCTGTGTAGTCCCACAAAAAGGAGGCAAGGGTCAGCACTGCGTCCTCTGCAGGCGAGTGCCTGAAGAAACAACACGTCCACACCACGGCCCGTTCGCGCGGGGAGGCGTGGGCACCAGGGCAGCCGAGGGGCGCGGGCGGGAGGCTCTGCTGGCGGTGGCAAATGTGAAGACGCGCTCTTAGCGTGACCCTCCTAGGTGGTGGATATCGGAGAACAGACAATCATTCCCTTTTATGGAACTATGTCTTGATGCCATTTGGTAAAACAAAGTAAGAGACTGGAGAATCATGGTGAAAATACGGTATTCCTTACATTTTAAAAAATTTTTTCAAAGGTTTTTTTTTTTAATTAGAGAAGTTGTAGGTTTCCAGAAAAATGAGACAGAATATACAGCGTTCCCATAGTCCCATCCAGTCACATTTTCCCTGTTAATGCTCTGCATTCGTGTGGTACCACTGCCGTGAGTATTGAAACACTATTCTAATATTCACTATCACTTACATTCGAGTTCACCGTGTTGCAGTCCTATGCTTTTTAAATTTTATTCTAGGACCATATCTACAATCTAGGAATTCCAGGTGAATTCATGCGGTGACTCCAGAGGGAACTTTCTGAGGACCCACCAAACTGACTTCCACAGCAGCGGCATCATTTTACCACCCCTCCAAAAATGTGTGAGTCCAATCTCATCACCACTCTCCAAAATTTACTTTCTGTTTTTAAAATAGTCGCCGTCCTAGTGGGTATGAAATACTATTTTATGCCTTGATGTGCATTTCCATAACAGCTCATGATGCTGAACATCTTTTCATTTGCTTACTGACCATTTCAATATCTTCTGTGGAGAAATGTCTGTTCACATCTTTGCTCATTTTTTATTGCATTGTCTTTTTAATGTACGATTTCTTTGTGTATTCTTGAAATTAAACTCTTACAGTAAATGTGGGTGTTAAATATTTTCTCCACTCTATACATTGCTGACTTACTTCCAAGATGAAGTCCTTTCATCCACAAAAGTTTTAATTTTGATGAAGTCCTATTTATCTCACATTTCTTTTGTTCCTTGTGCTTTTGTTGTGTTCTCTAAGAAAATGTTGCCTAACACAAGATCCTGAAGTTCCTCCCTATGTGTTCGTCTAAGAGTCTTATGGTTCTGGTTCTTACACATGGGTCTTTGATCTATTTTGAGTTGATTTTTGTGTATGACGTAAGGAATGGGTCCATTTTGATTCTTTCGTGTATGGATACCCAATTTTCCCAGCATCATTTGTTGAAGAGACTATTTCTTTCCCATTGAGTGGACTTCACACCCTTGTAAAAAATCAACTGTCCATAGATGAGAGGGTCTATTTCTGAACTCTCAATTCCATTCCATTGTTCTCTGTATCTGTCCTAGTAACAGTACCAAGTTGTTTTGATTACTGTAGCTTAGTAATATGTTTTAAAATCAGGAAGTGTGACTCTTCCAACTTTGTTCTTTTTCAAGATGGTCTTGGCTATTCGGGGTCCCTACACTTTCCACATAAATCTGGTAATTGGTTTCTCCATTTCTGGAGAGGAGAGTGTTAGAATTTTGATTGAGATTGCACTGAATTTGTAAATTGCTTTGGGTAGAGTTGACAACTTCATATTTAGTCTCCAAATCCAAGCACAGAGGTTGCCCTTCCATTTAGACTTTGATTTCTCTCAGCAATGCTTTGTAGTTTTCCATGTACAAATACTTTACATCCTTGGTTAAATTTATTCCTAGATATTTGATTCCTTTAGTTGCCACTGTAAATGGAATTTTTCATTTATTTCCTCCTCAGATTGCTCATTACTAGTGTACAGAAGTGCTACTGATTTCTGCGTGTTGATCTTGGGTCCTGCCACTTTGCTGAGCTCATTTATTAGCTTGGGTAGCTTTGTTGTAGATTCTTCAGGACTTCCTAAACATAGGATCATGCCATCTGCAAACAGAGAAAATTTTACTTCTTCCTGTCCAGTTCAAGTGTCTTTTATTCAGTCTTGCCTAACTGCTCTGATTAGAACTTCCAGTACGGTCGTGAGTAACAGGGGTGACAGTGGGTGTCCTTGTCTTGTTCCAGATCTTAAAGGGAACGCGTTTAGTCTTTCACCATTGAGTAGCAGTGGGTTTTTCATATATGCCCTTTATCATGGTAGGGAAGTTTCTACTCATAGTTTTCTGAGTGTTTTTATCAAGAAGAGATGCAGGATTTTGTTAAATGCCTTTTCTGAATCAACTGAAATGATGTTTTTTTTTCCCCAGCATTCTATTAATGTGATGTATGACTTTAATTGTTTTTCTTGTGTTGAACCACCCTTGCATAACTGGGATAATCCCATTTGTTCATGCTGTAGAATTCTTTTAATATGCTGTTGGATTCGGTTTGCTGGTATTTTTTTGAAGATTTTTGCATCTATATTCATAAGACATATTCATCCGTCATTTTCTCATCCTGTACTAGCTTTACCTGCCTCTAGTATTTGGAGGATGATGACCTCGTAACATGAGCAATGCTGGTTCTCTCATCTTCAATTTTTTTGGCAGAGTTTGGGCAGGATTCATCTTAATTCTTCTTGGATGGTAAAATTCCCCAGTGGAGTCATCCAGTTCTGGGCTTTTCTTTGTTGGGAGGTTTTCAATGACTGATTCAATCTCTTTATTAGTAATTGGTTTGTTGAGATCTTCTTTTGAGTCAGTGTAGGGGTTTGCGTGTTTCTAGGAACTTGTCCATTTCACCTAGGTTACCTAATTTGCTGACGTACAGTTGTTCATAGTATCCTCTAATAATCCTCTTTATTTCTGTGGGGTCAGTAATAATTTCCAGCATTTCATTTTGATTTTAGTTATTTGTGTTTTCTCTTTTTTTCTTTGTCAGTTTAGCTAAAAGTTGTTGATCTTATTACTCTTTTCTATGAAACAGTATTTAGTTTTGTTCATTCACTCTATTGGTTTTTCTTATTCTGTTTCATTTATCTCCACTCTAATCTTTGCTATTTCCCTTCTTCTGCTCATATTGGGTTTAGCTTGCTCTTCTTTTTCTTGATCCTCCAGTTGTGAAGTTATGTTTCCAATTTGAGATCCTTCCTCTTTTTTAATTTAAGTGCTTGGAACTAGAAATCTCCCTCTTGGCATTGCTTTGGTTGCACCTCCATGAGTTGTGTTATGTTACGTTTTTCTTTCCATTTCCCTGAGATATTTCCTAGTTTCCCTTGTAATTTCTTCTTTAACATATTAATTTCATCTTTGACATACTGATTATTTAATAAGAGTGTGTTGTTTAATTTCCACATATTTGTGAATTTTCCATTGTGGTTAAAGAATATGCATTGTATGATTTCAGTACTTTTAAATACACAGAGAATTTGTGACCTAATATATGGTTTGTCCTGGAGAATGAACCATGCGCACTAGAAAATAAAGTGTAAGTTCTGTTGCTATTGGGTAAATAGGTGTCTGTTAGGTCTAGTTGATTAATAGTATTATTCAAGTCTTCTATTTCTTTACTTATCTTTGGTTTGGATGTTTTATCCATTATTCAATGTGGTATATTGAATCTTCTACAATTAATGTAAAACTGTCCATTTCTCCATTCAAATCTGTCAATATTTGCTTTATATTTTAGGGGTCCTGGCCATTAGGTGTGCCTATATTTCTAAGTATTATGTGTTCTTGTTGAGCTGATCTCTTTATCAGTATGTAGAGACCTTCTTTATCCTCGTAACAGTTTTCCACTTAAAGTTTATTTTATTGATATTAGGATACCTACATCTCTTTTGATTATTTGCATGGTATAATTTTGCCACCCTTTTATCACTTTCATCCTACTTTTAGGCTGTCTTCTGTAAATGGCATATGTTTGGGTCACATTTTTTTACCCATTCTGCCAATCTCTTTGACTGGCGAGTTTAATCCATTTATACTTAAAGTAACCACTAATACCACAGGGATTTCAATTCTGACATTTTGCTATTTGTTCTTTGTAAACCTTATACCTTTTTTGTCTGTCATTTCTTCCATAATGCCTACTTCCACGTTTATTTGTTTGGTTTTGTAGTATACTCTTTGAGTCCCTTTTCATTTCCTTCTTCATAAAAATTTCAGATATTTTCTCTGTGGTTACCATGGGGCTTTAAAATTTAACAACCTAAATCTATAACAGTAATACTTGATTTGATACAAACTTAATTTGATACCAATTTAACAAAAAAACACATATACTGTATATACCTCCATCCCCCCCATCTTTTTATTATACTTGTTACAAATTATACCTTTATACTTTGTATTCCAAAACAATAGACTTATTATTACTTTTTATGCATTTGTATTTTAGAACCTCTGTTCTGGTTTGCTAGAGCTGCCATTATGCAAAATACCAGAAATGGATTGGCTTTTATAAAGGAGATTTATTCTTTTACAAGTTTACAGTTGTAAGGCCATAAAACTATCCAAACTAAGGCATCAACAAGAGGATACCTTCACTGAAGAAAGACCAATGGCGCCCCGAACACCTCTGCCAGTTGAGAAAGCACATGGCTGGTGTCTGTTGGTCCTTTGCTCCTGGGTTCTGGTTTCAAAACAGCTTTCTCCAAAATGTCTCTGAGCTTCTGTCTCTCTTTGCTTCTCTCTCTCAGCTCCGGTGTGTCCTTGCTCGTGCTCCCAGGGGCGTTTCTCTCTAAGCGTCTGTAGGTCCTCACTTAGCTTCCCCAGGGCTAACTCTGGGCTTCATCTCTTAGCTTAGCATCTCCAGACGTCCCTCTCTCAGCATCTCCAAGCGTCCAGCTGTCAGCTGTTAGCTTCTCCCAGGGGCAAACTCTGGAATATATATCTTAGCTTCTCCCTAAAATGTCTCTCTCAGCTTCTTCT
The DNA here is from genome assembly GCA_004027775.1 of Bradypus variegatus. Lineage (NCBI taxonomy): Eukaryota > Metazoa > Chordata > Mammalia > Pilosa > Bradypodidae > Bradypus > Bradypus variegatus. Next base: position 13,639 of record PVKY010002106.1, on the reverse strand, counting down.
GAGCTCCTTCTCAACATGAGCTCTCTTAAAGGATTTTGGTGATCTAATTAAGACCCACCTGGAATGGGCAGGGTCACATCTCCATGGGAATGACCTAATTGAAGGTCTCACCTACAGTTGGGTGTCTCCAACTGTCTCCATGGAAACATTCAATCAAAGCGTTCCACCCTAATCAAAGACTATAGTCTGCCCCTAAAGATTACATTAAAGAATGTGGCTTTTGTGGGAGCATAAAAGATTCAAGCCAGCACAATCTCTAAGAAGTACAAACTGGAGTTACATACCAAAAAATACATTAGTATAACATTTATAATTACTAGGATGGTTACCTTTACCACAGGTCCTTATTTCACTATGCTGCTTTGATCCACTGTCTGCTGTCCTTTCCTTCAGTCTGAAGAATTCACTTTAGCATTGCTTGTAGGGCAGGTCTACTGGTGACAAACCCCTGCAGCTTTCGTTTATCTAGGAATGTCTTAATCTCTCCCTCATTTTTGAAAGACAGCCTCTCCAGATTATGAAATTCTTGTCTGGCAACTGTTTTCTTTCAGCACTTTAAATATTTCATCCCAGTGTCTTCCTGCCTCCATGGTTTCCAATGAGAAATTGGGACTTACTTTTATCGAGATTTCCTTGAACATAACACGTTGCTTTTCTTTCACGGCTTTAAGAACTCTCTCCTTGTCCATGGCACTTGACAGTTTGAATTCTAAGTATCTGGGCCTGCGTCTCTTCAAATTTATCCTTTTTGGGCTTGGCTGGTGTGCTGATTTGCATATATTATGCCCCAAGAAAAGCCATATTCTTTAATGCAATCTTGTGAGGGCAGAATGATTGGTCTGTTGATTATGGTGGAATCTCTGATTAAATCATTTCCACGGAGGTGTGGACTCTGACCATTCAGAGTGGGTCTTGATTAGTTCACTGCAGTATTTGAGAGAAGCTAAAAGCCTACACGGAACCAGATGCTTGCTGATGCTTGGAGACGCTTGGAGATGCAGACAGAAGGACGTTTGGAGATGCTAAGCTAAGAGATGAAGTCCAGAGTTTGCCCCGGAGAAGCTAAAAGAGGACCCCAGGTGCTTAGAGAGAAACATCCTGGGAGAAAGGAATAAGGACACGCAGGAGCTGAGAGAGAGGAGCAATACAGAAGCCCAGAGACATTTTGGAGAAAGCCATTTTGAAACACAACCTGGGAGTAAAGGGCCAGCAGAAGCCAGCCCTGTGCCTTCCCAGCTGACAGATGTCACTGGTCTTTCTTCAGCGAAGGTATCCTCTTGTTGATTCCTTAGTTTGGACTCTTCTATGGCCTTGGAGCTCTGACTTGTAACCTAATAAATCCCCTTTATAAAAGCCAATCAATTTCTGGTATTTTGCATAATAGCAGCTTTAGCAAACCAGAATATGTGGGCTTCTTGAAGGTGCATATTCATGCCTTTCATTTCATCTGGGAATTTTTCTGCCTTTATTTCTTTGAGTATCCCCCCGCCCTTTTCTGTCTTTCCTCTCTTTCTCAGACTCCCATATTAAGTATATTTTTATGCTTGATGGTGTCCCACAGATCTCTTAGGCTTTGTTCACTTTTTAAAATTCTTTTTTCATTTTGTTCCTCAGACTGAATCACTTCAATTGCCTTAAAGGTCTTTGAGCTCACTGATTCTTCCTGCTGCCAGCTCCAGTCTACTTTGGAAACCCTCCAGGGAATTTTTCCTATCAGTTTCTGTTGTCTTCAACCTAGCATTTCTGTTTGGCTCCTTATAAAAATATCTATCTCTTCAATGACATTCTTATATTATTCATTCATTGTTTTCCTGATATCCTTTAGTTCTCTCTCTGAGTTTTCCTTTATCTCCTTGAGCATACTAAGGACTTTTTTTAAAAAGTCTTTGTCCAGTATGTCCCAAGTTTGTTCTTGGTCATAGATGGTTTCTGGATTTTTATCCTGTTCCTTTGGATGGATCATTATTTCCTGTTTCTTTGTTTGCCTTATAATATTTTGTTGCACACTACACATTTTCATATTTTAACATTTTAACTCAGGGATTTAGTCTCTGAGCTGTCTGTTCATTAAGTTTGTATCCACCTAGTGATATGACAGAGATTTCCTTGAGTGCCAGGAGCTTGGAAAAAAAACCAACCAAACAACCCCCAGCAAAAAAAAAACCTCTCACAGTCTTTACAAATTGGCTCTGCTTTGGCTGATGGTCTCTTTCCAAGCTCAGCCTTCCTAAGGAGATCAGCCCAAGGCAAAATTAGTGTGCAAGGTCCCTCCAGTCTTTTCTGTGCCCATGTCTTGTCCTGAGCTTGTGTTTTCTCAGGGCCTTAGGAATTCCCCATTTACAGGAATTCCAAAGCCCCCTCCGTTGCCTATAGAACAGACTTTCACCTCCTCCCAGATGCTCTATTGTATTCCTTAAAGTAATCCTTTGTCCAAGGCCACTTTGACTTAATTGTTTCTTACACTTATTTGGCCGAACACAAATGGCTTCTGCCTGCAGGGCAAGTTTTCGGGGGGAGAGCCCAAGATGAGTTTATGGGTTTGGTCTTTCATGGCTTCACCTGTTAGACTAGCAGTGACATGCAGGCACCGCAGTGTGCTCGGGGGCTCCTCTGCTCCCTCCAGAACAAGGCCAGGAAGCGGGTGTGGAAGGGCCAGCAAGGGTGCCACACGCTTCTCCTTCCATTTCTTAAACTGTGTTTTCTTGATCTTACGCTCACCCAGTTACTGCAACCCTCTTCCTGTTTTCTGGAGTGTTGAGGAAGACAGTTCAGCCAGCTTTTGCTAGTTGTTCAAAGATACTGTGGGAGAATGGCACCCTGGAGTGCCTTGTGTTGCCTTCTGGTCTCCCAACTGAGTCACAGGTTTTTGCTTTGTAGGTTTTTGGTTCTGTTTCCTCTAGCCGCACCACTGAAGTATAATTTATATACAATAAAATTCACAGACTTTAAGAATACAAGTTGATGAGTTTTGACAAATATATGTCCCACTGAACCATCATCATAATCTAGATGTAAACATTCTCACCTCCTTAGAGTTCTCTTGTACCCCTTTGCCAACAGTTACCCATCACCACTCCAAGTCAGGCAACCACTGATGGAGTATCTACCACTACAGATCACTTTTTCTTGGTCTACAATCTCATGTACATAGAATTATGTGATATTAACACTTATGTTTCATTTATGCTCAACATAATGTCTATGAGAGCCATTTGTTATTGCTGCAATACCATAAACCATAAGAGAACCACAATTTATCCATCTACAGTTTGATGGATGTTTCTGTTGTTTTCACTTTTGGGTACCATGAACAGGATGCTATGAAAAGTCATGTGCCAGTCTCTATGGATATATGATTTAATCTCCCTTGGGTAAATAAATAGGAGTGGAATTGCAGGATTATATGTAGCTGTGTATTTCCTGCATTTTCTTGACTGGATGCTCACTCAGTTACTGCAAGCCTCTAACTGTTTTCTGGAGGTTTGAGGAGGTGGATCTCCCAATTTTTGCTAGTTGTTCAAAAATTTTGTGGGGGGACACACCTTGGGGCGTTTTAGTCCATCACCTTGGTTGACTGGACTGATTCCTTACATTTTGACTGTAAATATAAGACCTAAATGTAAGTTTGTTTCTCATGGAAAAAAAACATCATTTATAACTTAAAAAATTTCTTTAAATTATTTTACATTGAGCCCCTGTAACATGATTGACCTGATTCTCTCCCATTATCCGAGTCAAATGGCTAGTGTCATCCATAGGAAAGAAGGGGCATGTCCAGCATAAGGAGGCAATAAGAAACCACGCAAGTCACCCGGAAAGCGACAAGTCACTTGGAAGGTGACTTCCTATGTGACTACGGCCAATGACAAAACTGGTCCCAACAACCTCCTTAGCACAGAGCTGTCATCTAAAGAATGCCTCAATGTCTTACATCTTGTTTTCTTCTTTACATTTTCCAACAAGCCTGTTATGTAGGCTTTATTATCCCCATTTTACAGATAAGGAAAGGAGTTCAGAGAGGTTAAGAAATCATCCAGGGTCTCACAACTAAAAAACAGAACAGGTATTGGGATCCAGGTCTACCATCCTCAGAAGCACTGTGTTCCCCACCACTCTGAGAACAGTGACCATAACTACTTCATATGGATGGGGGAGAGGTGGTTGGACAGTAGGCCAAGGGCTTAGGACCCAGTTGTCTGTCACCAGGCCTGGAAAGGCTGCCAGACAGCCTCTCCCCACCCATCCTGTGCGCAGCACTGTCCCGGTTGGCTCTGACTGACTCCTGGGAGCCCAGAACCAAGAAGGGGTAGGGAGGAAAACAGCTCCCAGGTTGCCAATGCCCACTCAGGGTGATCTCCTGCTCACAGTGAGCGAGGAACGGAGTCCCACACCACTGACTGGTAAGTATCTATAAAAATATATAATATCTGTACATCGTGTTTTTTTACATATATGTGTGTGTTTGAATATGTGTACGTATTTATGGGTACATATGTTTATGCACACACACGCACACACAGGTGTACCTTTTTTTTTTTGCACTTTGCTTTATTGTGCTCCAGAGACACTGAATCATTGTATTTTTTACAAATTAAAGATTTTTGGCAACCCTGTAACCAGGGATATTTTTCCAACATCATGTGCTCATTTTGTGTCTTTGTTACGTTTTGGTAATTCTTGCAATATTTCAAGCTTTTTCATTATTATTACATCTGTTACAGTGACTTATGATCTGTGTTCCTTGATGTTACTATTCTAACTGTTTTGGGACACCATGAGCCATACCATATAAGACAGTGAACTTAACTGATAAATGTTGTGTGTGTTCTGACTCCTTCCTCCATAGACTGGGCATTCCCACATCTCTCTCCCTCTCCCGGGACCTCCCCACTCCCTGAGACACAGTAATATTGAAATTAGGCCAATTAATAACCCTACAATGGCCTCTAAGCGCTCAAGTGAAAAGAAGAGTAACATAGCTCTCATTTAAAATCAAAAGCTAGAAAGTAATTAAGCTTAGTGAGGAAGGCATGTAGAAAGTCAACACAGGCCGAAAGCTAGGCCTCTCGTGCCAAACAGTTAGCCAAGTTGTGAATACAAAGGAAAAGTTCTTGAAGGAAATTAAAAGTGCTACTCCAGTAAACACATGAATGACAAGGAAACAAAACAGCCTATTGCTGATACGGAGAAAGTTTTAGTGGTCTGAATAGAAGATCTAACCAGCACAACATTCCCTTAAGCCGAAGCCTAATCCAGAGCAAGGCCCGAACTCTCTTCAATTCTGTGAAGACTGAGAGAGGTGAGGAAGCTGCAGAAGAAAAATTTGAAGTTAGCAAAGGTGGGTTCACGAGGTTTAAAGAAAGAAACCATCTCCATAACATGAAAGTGCAAGATGAAGAAACAAGTGCTGAGGTAGCAACTGCAGTAAGTTATCCAGAAGATCTAGCTAAGATTGTGGGAAAAGGTAGCTACATTAACCACAGATTTTCAACATAGATGAAACAGCCTTCTACTGGAAGAAGATGCCAGCTAGGACTTTCCTAGCTAGAGAGAAGTCAATACCCGGCTTGAAAGCTTCAAAGGAAGGTTGACTTTCTTGTTAGGGGCTAATGCAGCTGGTGACCGAAGCCAATGCTCATTTACCACCCCACAAATCCTGGGGCCCTCAAGAATCATGCTACATCTACTCTGCCTGTGTTCTACAAACAGAACAATAAAATTTGGATGATAGCGCATCTGTTTACAACATGGTCTGCTGAATATTTTAAGCCCAATGATGAGACTTACAGCTCAGAAAGAAATTCTTTTCAAAACATTACTGCCCACTGACAATGCAATTGGTCACCCAGGAGCTCAAAAGATGAATGATGTTTTCCTGCCGCTAACACAATCCATTCTGCAGCCCCTCGATCAACTTTCAAGTCTTTTTGAAGAAATACATTTCATAAGGCCACAGCTGCCATAGATAGTGATTCCTCTGATGGATCTGGGCAAAGGAAATGGAAATCCTGGAAGGGATTCACCATTCTAGATGCCATTAAGAACGTTCATGATTCGTGGGAGGAGGTCAAAACAGGAACACAAACAGGAGTTTGGAAGAAGTGGATTTCAACCCCCATGGATGACTTTGAGGGGTTCAAGAATTCAGTGGAGGAAGTAACAGTAGATACTGTGGAAACAGCAAGAGACCTAGAATCAGAAATGGAGCCTGAAGATGAGGTTGAATCGCTGAAATCTCAGGATGAAACTTTAACAGACAAGGAGTCACTTCTTATGGATGAGCAAAGAAAGTGGTTTCTTGAGATGGAATCTACTCCTAGTGAAGATGCTGTGAATGCTGTTGAAATGACAACAACAGATTGAGAATATTACATAAACTTAGTTGATGGAGCAGTAGCAGGATTTGAAAGAACTGACTCCAAGTTTGAAAGAAGTTCTACTATGGGTAAAATGCTGTCAAACAGCTCCACATGTTACAGAGAAATCTTTTGAGGGAGAAGAGTCAATAAATGTGGCAAACTTCGCTGTTGTCTTATTTTAAGAAACTGCCACAGCCATCCTAACTGTCAGCAAACACCACCCTGATGAGTCAGCAGCCATCAGCATCGAGGCAGAGCCCTCCACCGGCAAAAAGATGAAGACGTGCTGAAGGCTAAGATGGCGGCTAGCATTTTTTAGCTCTAAAATTTTTTTAATTAAAATACACACGTTGTTTTCTTAGACATAATGCTGCTGCACACTGAGACTACAGTATAGTGTGAGGATAACTTTTACATGCACTGGAAACCAAAAACTTCACGTGAGACTCACTTTACCGTGACGTTCACTTGATCCTGGTGGCCTGGAACCCACCCAGCAAGATGTGCAAGGCCTGCCTTGCATGTACGTCTACACACACGATGTGTACATACGTATATGAGAAAAACACAGGCAAATGTGTTCTTAAACATTTAAGCAGTAGGACCCCAAACCAACTAAACATCGCCACTCCTCCCCCCCAGCTCAGTCTTTACCTCGATGTTCTGTAACTGGACAGCAATGCGCTCCTTCTCCTTGATGGACCTGTGCTGTGTTTCCGTCAGCTGGTGGGACAAGGACACATTCTCAAGCTTCAGGTGCTCCAGGAGGCCTGCCTGGGTCATCTGTCCAACCTTCAAAGAGAAGTAAGCCTCGAGGTCAGAAGTGGCTGGCTGTAAAGAGTGCAGGGACCAGCCTGTCCGGAAGCCCACCCGTGTGAGGGTCTCTGAGAGAGGTGATGCGGGCTCCGCTCCGACGGGACCCTTGGAGGGTGACTCTCCACGCACAGGGGCAGCCCCCACCCCCACCTGCATCCACGTGGACATCATGACATCACGCCACCCTGAAGCTCAGGCCGTCCAGGTCCTGTGTTCCCGCATGGGGGCAGGCTGGAGCCCAGAGACCAAGGGTCATTGCATCCCAGACTATAGTTTGTGGTGAGTTCTATGCAAAAGCTCCCATTGCAGAGCACCTGCTAGTCCCTAAGGTGAGGAGCATTACCTGATGACAAGGACAGCTGCAGGTGGAAATACATCCATAATGACCACACCAAACACGTTCACACACACATCCTTGGACATCAGCAGGGCTGACCCCTGCTCTTCCTAGGAAGCAGCACTTAAAATCCAAAAAAAGGTCTGACGCTTATGTTATAAGTCAAGGCTCACTGTGAGAAAGCAGCCCAGCATTACAGCACCCCAACAAAGCTGGCCCCAAGTAGCACATGGTTAGTAATGGAAGCAAGGACCCAAAAGAAATCAAGAGGCAGACTGGGGCCTTGAATGGATCGTCAATCGCATCATTGCTGAATCCAACTTGAGCATCTGAGATGCCCAGGTATGTGCAGAAACTGGATTTTAGGGCCTCGGCGGCAGCATCATGTACCAAAGGAGGATAAAGCCGACGGACTGCACTTCACGGCAAGAGGAGGACAAAGGTTACCTGCTTAAAACCCTTCTCTTTATTTCTCAAGTGGAAATAAACCTTCTGTGGTGCTGGGGACAGAAGGGACACTTCGGGTACAGAAAATGTTTTCAAAAGCCTAGTTAATGAACACTGGTTCCAAAGGGTATTTTACAAAGCGAGTAAGGCTCTCAAACTGCTACTCGCTTTGGTTCTCCCTCTATTTTTGTCTTCCAAATCACCTGACTTACTATTGTCTTGATATATAAATCTGATTTACAACTTTAAATATTTTATGCCCCATATAAATGTGCTATAGCTTCAAAACTACATTAATTTGTATAATAGCTTATTTCCAAGTATGTTTTAAATAGACTATTTTTCTGTATGGTCCTTTGACTTAAAATATATATAACACAAATTTAAGAAAACTTCTCATGTATTTGTGAAGTTTAGAGTTACAAAAGAAAAGGAACATTTATAGTAGAGTACTTTATATCCTCTACTTGAGAAATAAAGTTTTGTTGTTGTTTTTTAAACTTACTTTAAAATAATTTCAAACTTATAGAAAAGTTGCAAAAGCAATACAAAACTCACAGAGAAGTCTAATACAGAAATAAAGTTTGAAAACATATATTTTAACTGAGGAAAAAAAAAAGAAAAGAAGGAAAACACAAAGCCTATCACTGAATTTTATTTTAAGTAAATGCACATTAACTATGAAATAAGAGCAGGCACGGGAACCAACGCCACCCAGCACCGGCCTGTCAAGCTGAGAGGGACCTATCAGTGGGAAGGAAATCCTATTCCTAACATGAACGTTCTCGCCTCCTCATTACTTACTTTTCTTTCCCTCCATAAAACCTTTTTTTGATTCACCGTCCCAAGTGCCAAATACTCTTCTGGGGAAAAAAACAAAATGAAACAAAAAACCGGAGTGAGTCTGGCCCTAGGCTCCACCCACCATCGCCACCATCAGTCTCGTCGCCCCAAGGCGAGTCCACGCCAGCAAGGGGCCTGTTCCTCCTGCGCGTCCCCAAAGCGTGGGGACTACGAGGCCGACGTGGGCCCGAGGGAGAGGGCTGAAGGGGACCCAACACTCATTGTTACTTTGTCCATTGGAGTATTTTTTCTGAGGAACTGAGCAGACATAAGCTCCTCCTGTATGCAGCAGCGAAGGCTGATGTGGGCTGTCCTCACCAACAACAGGAAAACAAGAGAGGAAAACACTTCCTTCCAGATGCAGGAACGGGGCAGCTCACCCTGGAAATCTGGTTGTCCTGTACCCCAAGTTCACACAGAGCAGGAAAGGCAGCCCCACCAGGGAGGCACCGTGCTGCACCTGGGGCACTGGCTACCCACCGCAGCCAGGGCCCCGGCCCCAATTCTGAGTTCACGACATAGCGGCACTGGAGCAGGGTGGGTGACACACAGGGAACCCAGAAAGTGGATTTAGAGTACTAGGTTCAAATAGCAAAAGTTTCCCTTCAGAAGAGGGATGAAACTTACTATTCAGAGCCAGGAACAATGGGAAGTTCCAAAGAGGTAGATTTTAGATGTAAAAACACTCAAGCTGGAGCAGAAAGACCCTCTAGCAGGAGGGAGACTTCTGTGCAAGGCAGACGTATGGGCTAGAGGAATGGCTGAGAAATTTTTAAAAACTTGCTCCGTGAAATTTAAAACCAAAAACCAAACACCTTTCTAATTTAGGGAAACAATACTGCTCCACACAAGACGGCGAGGGTAGCCCAACAGGCCCGTGCCTGCCCTGCACAGGCACACAGGCCCTGCAGCCTCACCTGGAAGTGGGCCACCTCGCCCTGCAGCCTCACCCGGACGTGGGCCACCTCGCCCTGCAGCCTCACCCGGACGTGGGCCACCTCGCCCTGCAGCCTCACCTGGATGTGGGCCACCTCGCCCTACAGCCTCACCTGGATGTGGGCCATCTCGCCCTGCAGCCTGACCCGGGCCTCCTGTGCCAGGGCAAGCTGGTGCTGGTACCACTGCCGGACGCTCTGCAGAGACGCAATCTCCGTCTGGGAGGCCTTCAGCCTGCTGGTCAGGGTTGTGCGCTCCAGCTGCACGTGTTGTAGTTGGTTCTGCAAGGCTGTCATCTGCTGTCTCAAGTCATGCACTGAAAGCAAGCAAGCAGAGTGAGCTCAGACTGGCCATACAACAGGTGAGCTGCAGCTCTACTCAAAAAGCTGACACAAGTTGGCCTCCTTGCAGAGGGCACAATACATTTCCTCAAAACAGGTGTGGGTGCTGCCACCCCAGTCACTGAATGGCCTTGCAATGCCAATCAGCCATTGGGATTCTGCAAGAGCATCTGTGTCACTAGCTCTGCACTGAAGCCCTGGGTCTGCATGCACAGTTGGCGCTCGCTGACAAGGGGGGTGGGGGAGAGGGAGAGGAGAGGAGACAGGGAGGCAAAGACAGCCCTAATCAGACACACACAAAATCAGTCACATTTTTTGAAATTAAAATTACTGGTCAATACTGTATCTCTCTGCAGGGAGCCTGAGGTACACCCCAAATCAAGCACACTGATATGCCCGCAGCTAATGTATGAATGTTAACGCTGTGCTGGGAAGTAAAGACCTAGAATACCTGGTGAAAGTTCAAGCAGAATTTTGCTGCTCAGTGAGCTCAGTACAGGTAAGGTCTTGCAGCCTGTTGAGCTACAAAATTATTTTGGTGCTCAGAATTTTGGGCATTGCAAAATTTTAGTTAAGGGATTGGTTATCATAAAATGCTAAAAGGCTAAAAAATTAACAGCAATTAAAGCAGAAATAATTTTGTTTTTTAGCTGGCTTGTGATTTTCTAGTATTAGATTAAATTAGCCTTGTCACATCATTTCTCACTTTTTTTTAATGTCATCAGAACTCAAACCTAGTTTCACAAGCCTTATATGTCAAGGCACAAAGTTATAAAACCTTTGTCCTCCCCATCAGTTCCACCAAATGTGTTGCTCTCCTTACTCAGTGTTCCCAGATGTCTGAGGGACGAAACAGACCTACCTAAGCTTACGGTGGAAGATTCACGATGTGCATCATGTCTGCACCCCTTGGGCTACGACCTTCAACCTCTCACCCCCACTTCACTCTCTGCTTTCTGTTCTTTTCTTTTTTTAGTCCTATGTTTTTTCTTTTAATTTTGATTACAGTATATACACACGACCTAAAATTTCCCCTTTCTACCACGTTACATTCACAATGCTTGCTACCACCACCACCCCCAATACCAAACTCTAAATCAACCCAAACAGAAATTCTGCACAATTTAAGCATTAACTCCCCATTCTCTACCCCCAACCCGGCCCCTGGTAGCCTATATTCCAGATTCTGACTCAATGAATTTTCTTCTACTAATTGTTTCAAATCACTGAGATCATACACTATCTGTCCCTTTGTGTCTGGCTTATGTCCCTCAACATGATGTCTTCAGGGTTCATCCACGTTGTCGAATGAACAGGAATTCCATTCCTTTTTTATGGATGAATAATAATCCATTTCATTGTGTTTACCACATGTTGTTTATCCATTCATTGGTTCACAGACACCTGGTTTGCTTGACCTTTTGGCAATTGTGACTAATGCTGCTATAAACATCAGGGTGAAAATATCTGTCCAAGTCCCTCCTTTCAATTCCTTTGGGTATATACCTGGAAGGGGGATTGCCAGGACATATGGTAATTCTATACTTAGCTTCCGGAGGAAATGCCCAATTGTCTTCCACAGCGGCTGCACCATTTTACATTCCTATCAGCAATGAAGACCTCTCCAACACTTCTAATCTCCTTTTTTTAAACAGTAGCCATTCTAGTGGTTGTGAAATGGTATCTCATTGTGGTTTAATTTGCATTTCCCTGATGGCTAATGACGTTGAGCATCTTTTCATGTGCTTTTTAGCCATCTGTATATCCTCTTCTGAGAAATATCTATTCAAGTCTTTTGCCCATTTATTAATTGGGTTGTTTGTCTTTTTATTGTTGACGTGCAAGATTTCTTTATATATTCTGGGTTTTAAACCCTTATCAGGAACAGGGCTGCCAATATTTTCTCCCATTAAGTAAGTTGTCTTTCAACTTTCATGATAAAGTCCTTTGATGCACAAAAGTTTGAAATTTTGATGAGTTCATATTTACCTATTTTTTCTTTTGTTGCTTGTGCTTTGGGTGTAAAATCTAAGAAACCATTGCCTAATACAAGATCCTGACGATGCTTCCCTATGTTTTCTTCTAGGAGTTTTATGGTCTTGGCTCTTATATTTAGGTCTTTCAACAATTCTGAGTTAATTTTTGTACAACATGTGAAGCAGGGATCCTCTTTCATTCTTTTGCATATGGATATCCAGCACTATTTGTTGAGGAGATTATTCTTTCCCATCGAGTGGAGTTGGCAGCCTTGTCAAAAACCAATTGGCCATAGATGGGAGGATCTATTTTTGAATTCTCAATTCAATTTCATTGGCTTATATATCTATCCTGTGCCAGTATCATGCTGTTTGAATTACTGTAGCTTTGTAACAAACATTAGACAGGAAGTGTGAGTCCTCTGCATTTGTTATTCTTTTTCAAGAAGGGTTTGGCTATTCAGAGCCCCTTGCCTTTCCAAATAAATTTGATAATTGGCTTTTCCTTTTCTGCAAAATAGGCTGTTAAAATTTTGATTGGGATTACATTGAATCTGTTAATCATTGTGGTTGGATTGACATCTTAACTATATTTAGTCTTCCAATCCATAAGCATGGAGTGTCCTTTCATTTATTTAGGTCTTCTTTGATTTCTTTTAGCAATGTTCTGTGTACAAGTCCTTTATATCCCTGATTAAATTTATTCCTAGATATTTGAGTCTTTTTATTGCCGTTGTAAATGGAGTTTTCTTCATTTCCTTCTCAAACTGTCATTACTAATGTATAGAAACAATACTGATTTTTGTGTGCTGATCTTGTATTCTGCCACTTTGCTGAACTCATTTATTAGCTCTGATAGCTCTGTTGTAGATTTTTCGGGACTTTCTAAATATAAGAACAAGTCATCTACAAAAAGCGAAAGTTTTACTTCTTCCTTTCCAATTAAGATATCTTTTATTTCTTTTTCTTGCCTTATTGCTCTGGTTAGAACTTCCAGTACAATGTCGAAAAACAGGGGTGACAGCGGACATCCTTATCTTCTTCCAGATCTTAGAAGGAAAGCTTTCAGTCTTTCATCATTGAGCATGATGCTTGCTGTGGTTTTGTCATATATGCCTTTTATCAAATTGAGAAAGTTTATTTCCTTCTATTCCTATTTTCAAAAGTGCTTTTATCAAGAATGGATGCTGGCTTTTGTCAAATGCCTTTTTTGTGTCAATTGAGATGATTATGTGGTTTCTTCCTTTCATTTTGTTAATGAGGTACATTACATTAATTGATTTTATGTTGAACCACGCTTGCATAACTGAGATAAAACTCACTTGAGCATGATGTATAATTCTTTTAATATGCTGTTGGATTCAATCTGCAAGTATTTTGTTGAGGATTTTTGCATCTACAATTGTAAGAGAAAATGGTCTGTAAATTTCTTTTCTTGTAGTATCTTCACCTGCCTTTATTATTAGCGTAATAATGGCCTCATAGAATGTATTAGGTAGTGTTCCCTCCTGTTCAATTTTTTGGAAGAGTTTGAGCAGGTTTGGTATTAATTCTTCTTGGAATATTTGGTAGAATTCATCTGTG
>PVKY010002105.1:0-27481 GCA_004027775.1 Bradypus variegatus | reverse complement strand
TCCTGTCTCTGCAAAGGGCACTGGCCTCACTTTTACCCTCTGCCTGGGCCGAGGGCTAAAAGAAAAAGTAGAATTCCTCCTACCCCTCCCCCCAAATGCAATAGTTGCTCAGGCTGATCTTGCTGAAGAGGGGGCTCTGTGCTAATGGAGCAGCCCAACCAGGTGGGAAATTTCATTCTGAGCTATAATAACAATAATGGTAGTAATAGTAACCGTAATGTTTCTTGGTCATTTGTCATATGCCGAGTCCCATGCACAGTGCTGTGTGCCGATTATCTCATTCGATTCTCATAATATCCCGGTGAGGCAGCTTCCCCATTCCCAGGTTGCAGTGGAGGAGATGTGGCTCAGAGAGGTGGGACCCCTTTCCCAAGATCGCACAGCAACAAGGGTGATGTGGAGCAGGTCTTCAGGGCCCTAACTCCTCTACCACATCACCCCTTGAAAACTCTTGGAAGGAGAGAACAGGGGAGGATGGGGAGTGTATGGGAGACAATTAGCAGGCCCTTTCCCAGCCCACTGGGCAAGAGTTTGTTGAGAATCTGCTGTGTGCATGGCCTTGGGTTGGGTGCTGGGGCTCGGGAGATGGAGCAGCCCAGCCTGTCCTCCCTGAACACACTCATATTGGCATGCATGCAGCACAAGCCCAGAAGACTGTGGGAGCATGGAAAAGGAGCCCCCAACCCAGCCAGGGAGGAGGGCAGGAAAGGTTCCCTGGGAAGTGGTGGAGTGAGCCAGGTGAAGAAAGCATGGGAAGGACATTCCAGGCTGTGGGCAATGATGGCAGGTGGGTGCAGCTCCAAGCAGCTGGATGGTGCTGAGGTCAGAGGCCAGCAAGGGGCAGGGAGTGGGAGAGCAGAGATGTCCAGTCTGCACGCTTCTTCCTGAGAATTCCAGGTGAAGTGGGACCCCTTAATCTCAAGGTGTCGGGAGCTACATCTTAGACCTTGTAATTGCTCTGACCCTGCCTGACTTGGAATCAAATCCTTTTTGAGAGCAGAAATCCAGAGCTTGGCTTGGGTTGTGTGTCTGGGGAGCCTCCAGTGTCATTACCTCCCTTGCACAGTTGGAGAAATTGAGGCTAAGAGGGAGGCAGGGCCCTGCCTGACGGCTGGGAGTGGCCTACAGGGTGGCTGGGCCAGCAGGTGAGCCCTAGACCTGCAAGGCAGTGACAAGGACTGCAGGGAGCTGGAAACCGAGGAGGTCCCCGTGTCTTCCCTGGGGGAAGCACCCTGTGCTTTAAAGGGGGCGCTGGTACGGGAGGGGGTGTCCCTTGCCACCTCCCAGAGATGCCCCCCCGCTCCTCCCAGTGAGAGAGTTCTCACTATTTCTCTGGACTGTTTGGGAAGAACTTCAGGGCTAAGTATGTTTGGGAAACCGCAGGGTAAGCAAAGAGAAGGAGGTGTTTCTGCTTCAAGGCTTCTTGGAGCCCTTAATATGATGCTATGAATTGCGGATCTCTAATTGTGGGGAAAGTGGGCAGGAGAGGGGTGGACCCTGTCCCCCTGGAGCTTGCAGTCTGTGGAGGAGACGACAACCTCGACCAGCTCAACACACCATAGGTCAGGAGGCTGGAGCTCTGTGAAGAGAAACAGTGTGATGGGGGGAGGCTGTGGCCGGAGCCTCCCGGAGGGGTGGCATTTGAGAGAGACAGGAAGGAGGTGAGGGCGCACCTGTGTGACCGTGGCGGGAGAAGTGGCCAGGCACAGGGAGCAGCCAGTGCAAAGGCCCTGAGGCCTGAGGGTGCTCTGTGTACTGGAGAAGCGGCACGAGGGCCAGAGGCTGGAGCAAGAGAGACTGAGGGGGAGCATGGCAGGGGATGAGACAGACAGCGGTCAGCTCCGAGGGCCATGGCGTTCAGTATGGGTTGGGGAGCATTTGGAGAGTTTGGGGCAGGGGAGTGACACCTGGCAACATGCTGCCCTATGAGCTTATCCTGCCCAAACTGTGTGACAAGAACAGCAGCAGAAGCCATAGCCACAGTGGGGCTGTGGCTCAGGCAGGGGGCTGGGTGCTTGGGTGGTGCCATCTGTGACTCTCACAGCCTGGAAGCTGGGCTTGGTGAACTACCATTTTATAGGTGAGGAGACTGAAGCTCAGAAAGTCGCAGGGCTTTGCCATGGTTCTGCTGGCTCACTCTTTCTCACTTGCACCATTTCCTCATCTGTGCAGCTGGCAGTCTCAGTTGTCCTCAATGCTAGTAGACATCAGAATGACCTGGGTGGGGGGCAGGGCAGAGTGAACTCCCCAAATTCTGATCCCACCTTCTCGGCTGATGAATATGACAGCAGTGACAGTGGGTGACTTCTGAGTCTACGTCATAAAAGCCATGGCAACTTGAATTCTGGAGTTGCTAGTTCTCAGAGAAGCCAGCTGCCATGGCATGCAGAGACTCAAACAGCCCCGTGGAGGAGTACAGGTGGGGAGCACCCAAGGCCCCCAGCCTCCATCGGCACCAACCTGCCAGCCACCTGGTCAAGCCTTCAGGTGGGACCCCCTGAGATGCCCTGAGGGAGAACTGCCAAGCCCAGCCCTTCCTGAATTCTTGTCAGAAAGAAATGATGACAGAGAGGGAAAGATTATTGTTGTCTTAAGTTACCAAATTTTGCAATGATTTGTTAATTAGAGAACACCAAGGGAGTTTTACAGATCCCAGTGCACAGGCTGCACCCAGACCAATGACACTGGGGTGGGGCCGGGGCATTAGGATTCCCATGTGCCACCAAGGCTGAGGCCCCCTGGGAGAGCTCCGACTCAGTTTTCTGCTTCTGGCTCAGGCAGCTGGTTCAGGCCCTCAGGCTGGTTTAGGCTCTCTCCTCGGGGCTCCCACAGCCCCAAGTCACCCTGGCCTGTGCCAGCCCAGCATCACACACTCAGTGCACATTTAGTGTCTGTCTCCCCAGCTAGAATGTCGGCCCCATGATAGCAGGGGATTTATTCACTGCTCTACTTCCAGCACCTAAAACCAGGTCTGTCACGTAGTAGGTGTTCAGTAAATATATTTGAGGAATGAATAAATGAATGGAGAGATGTGCTATTAGAACATCTTCCCATCTTACTCAATATTTTCAAACACATCATTTTCATGGCTGTATAGTATTCCATTCCAGTTCCATTCACCATGCCCATTGCCCTGTTGCCAGACAATTAGGTTGTTTCCTTTTTTACAAATTTTATTAATAACAATGCTGTGGTGAACATTCTTGTTCCTAAATCTTTTTGCATCTCCATTGTTCGCTTAGAGTCAGCTTCTAAAAGTGCAGTTGCTGGATCAGAGTACAGGCCCATTGATACAGCATTCAGTTTTAATTTTTTGGAGAAGTGTGATGATATTGTTCTCCTGAAAGGGCATCCCCGTTTAACTTCTTGCCCAGGTGTTTGGAGGTACTTGGCTATATTTTCCTTTAGTTCACTGTGCTATTTTGTTCACCCATAGAATATCCTTACAAATGTTACTTATTAAAAAAATGATATGGGGTGAAATTCACATAACATGGAACTGAAACTTTTAAAGTGAACAGTTCAGCAGTGTTTGGTACATTCACAATGTTGTGCAACTAGCTCTAAAACATCTTCATCGCCCCAAAAGGAAACCCCACCCCGTCCTATTATGCACTCACTCCCAAGTCCCTCTTCCCCCAGTCTCTGGCCACGGCTGATCTGCTCTTTGTCTCTATGGATCCACCTATTCAGGATATTTCATATAAATGGAATCATATGTCTGGCTGCTTTCACTTAGCACAATGTTTTTGTGGTTCATTCACATTGTAGGGACTCTTGGAACTTCACTCCGTCATGTGGCTGGATAAGACTACATGGCTACACTGCGTTTGGTTTATTCATTCAACAGTTGGGTTATTTCCACCTTGTAGCCACTGTGAATATTGCTGCTGGGAACACTGGTGTTCACATATTTGTTTGAGTATCTTTTTACAATTCTTTTGGGTATGTACCAAGGAGTGCAATTGCTGGGAAATATGGAAATGCTATGTTTAACTTTTTGAGAAACCACCAAACTGTTTTCTACAGCTCCTTATGGTTTTTAAATAGATAATACATATATAAGATACAAAATCCAAGAGGCATAAAAAATACTTTCCAAAAAGCTTTCCTCCTTCCTCTCACTCCAGCCACCAAGTACCACCACTTCCAGAGAAGTTAGATGCAAGCAAATACATATGAGGACAACAACCTTGAGATTAAAAGAAACAAAATAAAATACAGCCCTGGGCATAAAGGAGACACAGAGCTGACATCTAAGGCTGATTTCATCTTGGTTTTGAGCTGAGTGGAGAGAAGGCTACCGAGGTCACGCTTCTGGAGGAGACAAAAACCCACACACTGGTGGAGCCACCAGCCTGTCAACAGGGTGAGATGTTGTTCATTTCGTGCGGGGTCAGGGTGAGGCCGTAAGGACAGCCCAGCTCCCTTTGATCTGGGTGCAGTTACTGACAGTTTGTCCACCTTCTTATTTTTATCCCCCCCACCCCAAGCTGGGGGAGGACAAGGCCTGGGATGCTGTCAATCACTCTCAATTGGCACCAGGGGCTTAAGAAATCCTTGAGAATATCCTTAAGAATACCACCAATAGAATCTGACTGTGTCCAAATTCTCTTCAGTGGCATAATTTAGGGTCCAGGGGAAGTTCGTTATACTCTTGTTTGCCTCTTCTTAATTTGGGAATGAGCCTCAGAATTTTTTAGTTTTGTTTGTTTTAAGCCCAAGGGTTTGCAAGGCAAAGGAAAACTTTGAAAATGTAAGCATCAGCAGGGCCTTTCATCAAGGCAATTCAAAGATCTCCCAACCCCTGGTTAAAAGTGTACAACATCTCAGAGAAGAATCTGCCCTCAACACCATTGTTGTCATTCTCATTTTAATGATGGGGAAGCTGAGCTCTGGGAGGGACGCTAGCAATGTGTTCATGTGGTCATGTGCTTTTGTAACATCTGCCAAGATAAGATATTTTAACCTCACTTTGTTAGAACTACCATCTCTTTCTATTCCAACTTCTCTTTGTTGTAGGTGATGTTGGGGATAGGTCAGATGACGTTGGGGATCTGGTTAAGGGGACTTTGAGTTGGGGACACATTTGTTTGGGTTTAGTGGGATGTATTTATGTTGTTTCCAGTTGCTCCTGTGAGTAAATTATTATTACTTGACTGGTATAAGAATGGCTTCCAGGAATGCCCCTACCACAGCCACTCTGCTTGCTCACCTGGTGTTGTGACATGAAAGTACAAGGTCAGAGGTCATGTTGACATGAATGGCCTTACTGTGTCCAATACCAGAAGTACAAGGGGAGTAGAGGAGAGGTTTGAAATGTATACACAGAGTCAGAAGCTAGTTTTTGGAAAGAATATAGAGGTATGTCAAACAGGTAATTAATAAAAATGTCATTTTTTTCTTGGTTTTATAAAGTTTGTGGAATTTGTCAACTTTTAATACTTTGTCTTTTGTTGTGGTTTCTTTTTATGCTTCTAGCCAAATAGTCACTTTAGTGCTTAATTTATATCTGTAGTTTTGTGTTCTTTTTTGAAAAGAAGTCCTGCTAAGTTGTATAAACTTCAGGCTGTATCAAGCCCAGATGTGCCCCTGCTCAGTTTACTCTTGTGTCTTACAGGATCACAAGACCCTCTTTGCCTTCTCTCACCACTGCTGCTGACACTACTGCCAAATAGTTCTTGCATAATTACGGAGGAACAAAAGAGGGCTTCAGAGCTCTGGTTCTGGATTAGGCAAATCTTAGTTTATTCATCTGTAAAATGGAAAGCATAGGATCTTTCTATTCAGATTGTAATGAAGTAAAAAAAGATAACCTGTGTAAAGCCTCCAGCATAGTCTAGCCAGGAGCACAGTTAGTGCCAGGTTCCATATCACCTGGTGCTCACAGGTAGAGCCAGACTCCCTGTTTATGATGGTGTCTGCTGTGATTTGGTAGTGTTCATGCCAGAGTATGCAGTCATTGTTAGCTACCAACATATTGTCAAGTGCCCACCTATGCTGGTTTGGATGTATTATGTCTCCCAAAATGCCATTATCTTTGGTGCAGTCTTGTGTGGGCAGGAAACATATTGGTGTTGATTGGGTTGGAGACTTTTGATTGGATGTTTCTGTGGAGATGTGATCACTCACCTGAGGGTGAGATCTTTCATTGGATAATTTTCATGGAGGTATGGCCCTGTTCATTCAGTGTGGGCCTTGATTAGTTTACTAGAGCACTATATAAGCTCAGACAGGAGTGAGCTTGCTACAGCCAAGAGGGACACTTTGAAGAATGCACAGAAGCTGAGAGAGTAGCTGCAGATGAGACAGTTTGAAACACCACTGAAAGCAGACTCTTGCTCTGGAGAAGCTAAGAGAGGACAAACACCCCAAGAGCAACTAGGAGTGACATTTTTGAGGAACTGCAGTCTAGAGAGGAACATCCTGGGAGAAAGCCATTTTGAAACCAGAACTTTGGAGCAGACGCCAGCCACATGCCTTCCCAGCTAACAGAAGTTTTCCGGACACCACTGGTCATTAACCGAATTGTTGATGACTTACCTTGGATACTTTATGGCCTTAAGACTGTAACTTTGTAGCCAAATAACCTCCCTTTATAAAAGCCAATCCATCTCTGGAGTTTTGCATTCTGGCAGCATTAGCAAACTAGAACAACACCCTTCCAGTGCCTGCCCAAGTCATGTACACAGTTAAGTGCCCTATCACTGACCATCCAATGAAAGAAAGATACCAGCTAGAACTGAAACAGAAGCTCCAAATAGACCCAGCAATTCACTGCTACACAATTTCCTCACCACGAAGGGCCCTTATAATTAATTTATTCTAACCCCTTAAAATGTCTTTTTCTTGACATATTCAAGTGTTGAAAATGTGGAAGATCCACAAAAGCACTAAGAAGTTAACTTCTGTTATTATAAATAAGTATACATATACACATAGGCTGTCTGGTTATGTATTTACCATATATTTATGTTATACATGCTGTTTTGAAAACATGCTTTTTCCCCCATTTAATACATCCTTAGCATTTCCCCCTATCTTTAAATATCTTTCAACTACATCATTTTTAATGGCTGCATACTATTCCTCATCAGAAAATGGGGGTAATTAAAGGCACCTATCTCAGGTGGGTTATGGTGAGCACTGATAGTTATGTCATGTAAAGCTGCCTGGCATGTAAAAAAACTCAATAATTAGCTCTTATTATTATTCCATTGGATGGACTTACCCTCTTTCACTGGGCATTTGTTTCCATTATTTTCCTATGGTAAATAACGCAGGGCTATATCAATCTTTGGTCAACGTCTTCGATCATTTCCTTAGGATAAATTTCGGGACTGCTGGATACACATATTTTAAAACTAACCCATTCATTGTGCAGTTAGGGCAAGAGAGAGGGGAAGGGGCTTGCCTAAGGCCATTTAGCGAGTTAGCTGCAAACTCGAGACCAGACCAGAGAGGCTAACTGGTGCCTCTTCCGCTGGGGACCGAAGGAAGTCCCCAGCTGGAAAAAGTGGAGGGAGAGCGAAAGGAAAGAGCTAGGCTCCAGGACTAAAGCAGCCGCCGGAAGAACGTGCAGCGTTGGGGGGGGGGACAAGCATCAGGACTGCGGAGATACACCTCTCGATCACTAGGAAGAAGCGAAGCGGTCGCCTGGCAACCTGCGCCGCGCGGCGTTCGAACGGAAACGAGGAACCAATCAGGATGTCCGGGACGAACCATTCCGGCGAGTGGGGGTGGGTGGGAGTGGATAGCTGTGTGCTCACTTCCCCTTCCTCTGCGTCGCGGGGAACCTTCGCTCCGGTGGGGGCTTCGGACGATCCGGATTCCTCGCCCATCTGAAGTGCGGAGAGCAGCTCCGTAGAGGCCCCTGTGGGTGCCCACGCGGGGCTGGGGCTTCCCGGGCCGCGTTGGGAGCGGCCACTAGCTGCCAGGGTCCGAGCTGTCAGCCTTTCCAAGACCCGCGCTGGAGGAGCCAGGACTCGCCTAGCGCGGGCTCCAGGTGAGGGCGCGGGTGGTCCGGGGCGCTAGCGTGGGGCTGAGGTGGGAGTGGGTGGCGCCGTTCACCGAGCGCCTGCTGTGTGCGTCCACATTGTGTAGGACCTGCGGGGAGGCGTGGTAGCCATTTCACAAATAAGGACCCTGAAGCTCAAAGAGACAAGTGGCCCGGTCCGGCGATGTCTGACAGAGAATCCAATTCAGGCCTTTCCTCTCCAGCTTCACAGCCCCTAAAATAGACGAAGGGTCCTAATTCCAGCTCCTCTCAGAGGGCTGCTCTGGGGGTGTGTTTGGGGGGCGGGCGATCAGCGGGACTGGCATTTCTGCGCTGTATGTGGGGTGGGCAGCAGATGCTCTGGCCACTGGAATCGCTGCTGGCCTCTTGGGGATCTGCCCCAGGTTGGGGACCGGGGAGGGGTCGGCACTTAAGCCAAAGCCACCAGTCACCATAGACTGTTAGGCCAAACCCCCGTGTGGAGCCAGGTCCTGCTCCCGGGATCCCTCTTTGCCCCGGATTGCTATTGTTGGGCTTCATTTTGCAGGTGGGGAGACAGAGGTTCTGAGAAGTTAAATGCTTTGCCCAAAGTCCCACAGTCAGAGTTGGCAAACCTGGAGTTGGCTCCCAGTGCATCTGGCTTCAATCTTAGATTCCTAGATATTCAGAATCATAGGATCTGAGAGTGTTGGATCTCTACACAGGGGAGTTGCATATCCTCTCTCTTCTGGACCCTCTTCCTGGCTTTGGGGAGAGGAAGGAGCTCAGGGAACTCAGGGAAAATGTCTTTCATTCGCTCAGCAAGTATTTATTGACTCCATACTCCCTGCTCTACCCTGCCCCCCCCACCTACTTTGTTTTCTCAGTAGCATTTGTGCCATCTGATGTTGTTGTACATATTTCACATATTAGTAAGTTTGTTATGTTCCCACACTGGGATGTGATGCAAGGCAGGGGCTAGGGTGAGGCAAGTGGGGCACTCACCTTAGTGCAAAATTTAGGGGTGCCAAAAAACTCAGAGATAAAGATAAATATCTCAATGAAATGTTTTTGAAAATAAAAATGAATGCAAAAAAATCCCTGATGAACAAATATCACCATCTGGGACATTTGGATCAAGAACAGTGCTGTGCCAAGCCACAATGAAGTCTGAGGTAAAAGAAGAAATCAGAAATAGTGATCCTGTCCTGTCTTTATGATCACACCCCTAATGTATTTAATCACACATGTAAATATAAAATTTCAGTGGGACAAGTGCTGCAATGGGAAGGGGGTGAGGGCTCTGAGAGGGCTTGTAGGTTCCCTGAGCTAGTCTGGGGATGCTCGGGGAGGGTTCTGAGAAAGGGCTGTGTGGACACTGAGATCTGAAGGTTGGGGAAGCTCCAACCGGGAAGACAACTGGGTGGGTGGGAACAGTCCTGGCAGAGGAAGCATCAGGGGCAAAAGCACAGGAGTGGAACAAGCCTTGAGGTGGGATGGGGCTGTGGCTAGGGAGAAACAGTGTGATTACCAGGGCAGGCCAGAGTCTCTAAGCCTGGCATTCAGGCCGTTTGACGCCAAGGGTTTTAGAGGAAACACAGACACACCAGGAGGCAGAGATCTGAGTTCCTATCCTGCTTTTGCTGCTGATTTGCTGTGTGACTTTAGGCACGTCTGTGGCCCTCTCTGGGCCACGGTTTCCCCATCTGTACAGTGGGGAGGGTATCAACACCTGAGTCATCCTTGTTGATGACACTGGCTAGCAGCTACTCTGTGCTTGACAACAGGCTGTCCATGTTGCTCTCACTGCCTTGGGGCACCCCTCTCCCCTGCTCCCTCCATCTCATTCCCTCCCTTCTGCAGCATCCTTAGAAAGTAGAAGGTCAGCCCGCTGGGGGCATCATCGTTCCAGGACCGTAATAACATTCACAACAGCTAAAGCTGACATTTATTGAAGATTGGCTGTGTGTTATGCTGGCCTCCACCGAGCACAGTCCTACCACCTCTGTCATGGTTACAAGTGCAGGCCCCTGACCCAGCTGTCTCCCTGCCAGGCATTTCTTCTAGGCTCAAATGATGTAGGTGAAGTGATGCTGCAGTGTGGTTTATAACAGGCAGAGACTAGGCACTCATTAAGTGACCCTCTGTAGGAGCTCATAGGAAATACTACTGTGCAACTGTGAACAGGCACAGGGACATTCTTTCTGTGCTGTGTGACACCCAGAATGATACATATTATTGAATAAAAAGAGCAAGGATGAAAATAGCACACACAGCATGTTGCCATTTGTGTAAAAAAAGAGAAAGAATATGCATCCTGGAGGGACACCACTGCCTGGTCACAGTGAGCCTGTGGGGAGGGGAACTGGGAGGCTGGGGACGGGGTGGGAGGGACTTTTGTTTCTCATTTTGAATTTAAGCCATGTGAATGTATTACCCACCTGTTGAAAAATAACATATTATTATATATATAAATTATAGTACTATAAATTTGTTTATTTAATCACAAGAACCACTGCCCTGCCCAAGATCTGTCACTGACTTGCTGCGTGACTTTGGGCAAGTTTGTTCCCACTTCTGGGCTGAAGTACTGAGCATGATGGTGAGCCCCAAGGCTCAGGCGGGCAGAGGGCAGTCCTTGGGTGCCAGGCCCTACCCTAAGGCTCAGTCCCCACTGCAAGCCCCTTGTCCCTGTTTTCAGAGGTACAAACCGAGGCCTAGAGGATCCGTGTGGTGGAGGTGGTCAGCGATGGGTCAAGCACCCCTCCAGCAGCCTGCTCACCTCTCCGTTCCTGAGGTTTGTGCAGGGCAACCCTGGGTAAGGCTGGGTCCTGGGCAGGCCAGGGCACGAGCATCGGGAGAGACTCCACAAATAGCACGGGATTGGCTCAGCCCTGAAGGGTGCCCAGAGGCAGTTCTCTGACCTGGACAGCTGGGCTGAAATTGAGCTGGGGCTGCCCCACCGGCAGGGGCCCCCTCCCCACTGCCTGGAGCCTTCCTGATCCTCCTCTGGGGCAGATGGGGCCCTCCCCGGCTCCCGTCATGTCTGGGCCTGGCTGCAGCCAGAGGGAAAGAGAGAAGCAGGTGGAAGGAAGCCGAGAGCCTACCAAACGCCATGGTAATTGTAAACATCAGAAAACACACCTCCCAACCCCTCAACAAAGAATAAAAATCACTAATTCTTCTTGAGCACTCACTGTGTGCTACATAATTTACACATATGAACCCATTTAATTCCCTTAACTCTATGGCTTAAGGGAGTTACACCTCTTGTCACTTTCATCTTATAGAGGGAAGCTGAGCACAGGGGAGCTCAGTAATCTGCCCGAGGTCTCTCAGAGCTGGATTTGAATCCAGGAAGCCTGTTACCCATGATAGTTTCAGATTTGTAACTCTGATGAAGGCCTTGCCCAGGAGTTGGTCACTGGAGGATCTGGTTGGTTGAATAGTCATCACAGCTCACACTTTGATGGCATTTGTCATGTACAGGACTCACATCAGGAGGGAGGCATGGTTAGGAGTCCTGTTTTACAGTTGGGGAAATCAAGGCATCGGGAAGTTGAGGATCTCACCCAAGGTCTCATAGCTAATCACTGGTGGAGCTGGAATTTGAACCTGGGCCTCCTGGTTCCAGAGTCCAGGCTCTCATCCCCTACAGAGTTGACCAGGGTAGGTAGAGTGGAAAAGGGCACTGCAGATGGGGACCCAGCATGTGCAAAGGTTTGGATATGGTGTATCTGGAGAAAGAGCAGGGCTCAGTTGGATATGGCCAGAGCCTGGCTTGAAGGAGGGTGGCTTAAGGCTGGAGGAGGAGAGGGACAGTGGGTGAAGGCTTCAGGCAGGGGCTGGGCCTTGGACCGAGAGGCATTGGCCTTTGAGGTGGCCAGGGTCCTGTCCAACCACCTGATCAATAGTTTTCCCTCTTGTGCTTGGTCCCTGGAGGAACAGTACAGAAGGGTGTGGTGGAGCTCGCAGCCCTGTGGAGGTCACAGGAAGCAAGTAGACAAATAAGTGAATATCTAAAATGACAGGGTGTGACGAATGCATGAAAGGAAATAAACGGGGCTGAGAGAATTGTTGGGGCCCCTCATGTGGTCTAGGAAGGCTCTCTGAGGAGGTGACATTCAAGATGAGACCTGAAGGAGATGAAGGAAAAGGTTCCAGGCAGAAAACAGCAGGTGCAAAGGCCCTGAGGCAGGAAAGACCTTGCTTGGTCTGTTTGGGAACAGCAGGGAGGGCAGTGTGACTAGAGCAGGAGAGAGGTTTGGGAATGAGGTAGGCAGGGACTGGACCCTCGAGGACCTGACAGCTGAGTGGGGAGTTTGGATTTTATTATGTGGCAATGGGGAGCTACAGGAGCATTTAAACAAGTAACGAAGAGACTGATTTCTGTTGGAAAAATATTGCCATTATTGTTCCCATTTTACAACTGAGGAAACTGAGACCCAGAGCCACAGCCAGGAAGTGGTTCTTGAGATGGTTTTCCCTCCTGGGGCTATATATTCCTTAGGAGTCAGACATACCTGGTGAGACATACCTAGGTCTCCTCCCCAGAGCTAGTCCTGGGTTCAAATCCTAGCTCTGCTATTTACCAGCTGTGTGACCTAAGGTGAGTGGCTCCACCTTTCTGGGACTCAGTTCTGCCATCTGTAAAATGGGCATCATAGTAGTACCCTACCTCGCAGGGTAGGTGTGAGGACTAAATGAAATAACTTATACAAAGACCTTAGAACAGAGCCCGGTACAAGGAAAGTGCTCAGGAAAAATGAGTTCTTACTTATTTTAATTATGAAAATTGTTTGTTGCTTTTATTACTATTAGTTCCTGACAGTGCCGGGCACTCAACAATTCTAGTTATTATTAATACTATTGTACTAATGTTTACAGCTTGCACAGAGTTTGTTCTGGGCACCCTCAAGCCCTTAGAGCTCACACTGGCCTGGCCTGGAAGGTGGGGGCTCCTTGCTTGACAGAATGGAGGTCCAGCAACCTTCCAGGGGACACGCAGCTAGAAAGGGGTGGCATTCAGGCTTGGTCTAGAGGGAAAGTACCCAGGTTGGACTCCCCAGAGTGGCTTTAAGCAAGTGACTCAGCCTGTACCAGATTCAGTTCTCTCTTCCTCAAATGGGGATAATAGTGCTCACCTCCTAGGGTTAGCTGGGAAGATAAAAATGGGTTAATTACCACCGGGAAAAGCACTTACCCTTGCCTGGCACCGTGAAGTTAACTGGTGCTGATGTTGACTGTGCCTCTCAAGGGCTCGTTTTTCCATCTCTGAAATGGGTGCGCGCGCCTGAGGGGACCGCGGGGACTCCGCGCGGCAGATGTGCCGCTGGGGCCAGTACAGCTGTGGGGTGGGCGGGCCGGGTCTCCCGGAAGAGCTTCCCGGGATGGCGGGGGGCGAGCGAGGGGGGTGGGAAGGGCGGCCCCGGACCCGGTGTCAGCGTCGGGCCAGCTCCCAGCGTCCCTGGGCTCCAGTTCCGCCCCCTGCCTGGCTTTCCGACCCCTTTTTTCGGGTAACAACTGGGCCGGCGGGTTCACCTGCCAACGGCCGCCGGAAGTTGCGCAAACGCGGACTACCTGAACCTCAGGTGGGTCGGGCCGGAGGAGCGCAAGGCTGCGGCGGGGGAGCAGGCAGGTACGTGCGGGCCGGGGCTTGGGGCGCCCGGCCGGGGCGGGGGACAGCTCGAGCACCCCTCCCTCCGTGGGAAGGCGCGGATGGGGCAGGGAATCACCTGCCGGGGTGGACAGGACCTCGGGGATCGCGCCGTCAGCTCCCTCGCTTGAGAACCAGGTCCCCCCACCGCGCCCAGAGAGGGGCGCCGAGCGGTGGGTATCACACAGCGTCGCTCCCGGCCCGCGCCCCACTCTGCCCGCCGGTAGTCCCCAAAACTGCCTCGAGGTGAGAAAGCAGAACCAGGCCTGGGATCCGAGCTCGGCCCCTGGCGCCTTCCGACTGGCCCCGGGCTCCTGGGGTCTCCTGAGGCTGAAGCCGGGGGAGCCCGTGGGGAGGGGAAAGGTTGGGGCTGCGTGCCTCGGGGATGCCACTGAGATGGGCCCGGTACGGGCACATTTGGGGGGGGGGCATTCGTTGGCAGCGTTTGAAAACCTTTGCCTGGTGGCCGGTAGTGGGGCATTGGGCAGTAAGAGGCCGCCTCAGAAGAGACATTAAGTCCCACTTGGGACCCCGGCTTCGCAGGAGCCGCCATACCCCGGTTTGTCCACCCGTGGACTGGAATTTGTTTAGGTTAACTGACTTAGTGGCCTCAATCGTGTGCGTCCTTCCTCTGCGGCTCCGGCTCGGGCAGATCCTTTTCCAGGATGCTTGGAGACCCCTGCAAGGAGTGGCCGTCTGCGGGCTTTGGTGTCAAAGTAATAGTAAAATCAAGAAGCCAGGTTCATCGAGTGTGCCTGTTTGCCAGGCGCTTAGGAAAGTCCTCGACCTGCTTTATCTTTCCATCCTCACAATGACCTGGAGGCTCAGGAAGGTCTATTTTTAACTGCATTTCACAGATAAGGAAACCGAGTCTGTAAGAGGCACAGGGCCTTGCGCAAGGCGCACGGCACACAGCAGGGAGCCAGCCCCATCTTCCAAAGCCAGGTTTGCTTTGACCTGACCGGGCTGGCCGAGAAGACCCTGGGGCCAGCAAATCAAGCTGGAGGGAGAATGGAAGAGAATGGGGGGGGCGAGCGGGACTCTTACCCCGGCCCTGCCCATCTGACCTCCTTCCTCCCTCTGCCTCCCTGATGGTGCCCCGAAGGGAACCGCCGCCGACGGGTTGAACTGGTTTGGGAGGCAGCAGTCCGGGGGTGGGGCCGAGTCTGGCTACCTAGTCGGGGCTCAGCAAGGCCTCCCTTCCTGTCAGACCCTTCTCTCCCTAGGTTTCCTGATCCTTCCCACCTACCTCACCCTTCTACCTAGGGAGCAGCACTGACTCTTGAGCCCCCAGTCCCCAGAGTTCTGCTTCTAATCTTCCATTGCTGCAAAGGTCTCAAACTGGTGGCTCCCCCGCCCATTGTGGGGAGGGGCAGATAAGCTTACAGACCTGTTTTGTTTGCCGGGTACATGCACTGCTTTAAATTATGAATCTGGAGTTTTCACACACTTCTGGATTTCCAGCTTCTTAGAGGATTCCATGTCTAACACCCTGGACCCACATGCTTGTGACAGGCTGAATGTGGCCCTCTCCAGTTCATCCTAGATTTGCCCATTCATATCTGGGCCCTGTAGCCATTTCAATTCAACAAATGTTTATTGAATATCTACTATGTGCTGAGCAATGTCTTGAAATGAGATTCAATGAACAAAGAAAGACAACAACTCCCATCCTCCTGGAGCTAAAATGGGGGTGGGAGGATGAAAAGAGTAAAACAACAATCAACATGATAGAGGAGAGAGTTATATGGTACTTGTGAAGGTGGTAAGTGATCAACAGAAAAGAAATAGTCAGGGTAAGGGGGACTGGGGAGAGACAGGGTGCAGTATGAAAATTAGGGAAGCTAGCATAGACTTCATATGGATTTGTCCCTTATTTATGGGCTCTAGGACCTGAGGCAGTCACTTCTCTGAGCCTCAGTCTCTCCATTTGCAATAGGGGGTGACAATGACCCACCTCCAAGGTGAGTCATCACAAGGGAGGATGGTGTCAGTGTCCAGCACACAGTGGGGACTCCCCCCATCTTATAATTCTGGATGGCTAGGTGGGGTTGCCCAGTACAGCTTTTTGTGGTGATGGAAACACTCTAATCTGCTTTGTCTGGTATAGTGACCACTGGCCACATGTAGCTATTAAGCACTTAAAACATGGCTAGTGTGATTCAGGAATGAAATTTTAAAGTTGTATTTAAATGAAATTTACAGTTGAATAGTCACATGTGGCTAGTGGCTATTGAATTGGACAGCACAGGTCTAGATGGCCTGAACTGTAAGTCCTCTTAGGGATCATGTAGTCTAAGCTGCCTCTTCTCCCCCCACCATCATCATTTTACAAATGAGACGGTTGCGGACTTGGCCTTTGAGTTTCCTTTTCTTCTGCCCCATCCCCAGGATGGGGTTGGAGGGGGCTTTGTGGCCCTGACCGTTCCTTGGAAGCAGGTATAGTGGCCTGGGGCAAACTACACATATCTTGGGTGACCATGTGGACACGTGCACCAGGTGTGGGTCCTCCTGCCTATGGGTGCCCATCCCATAGCTGCTGGTGGGTGGAGGGTCTGTTGGGTGCC
This sequence comes from Bradypus variegatus, assembly GCA_004027775.1. Lineage (NCBI taxonomy): Eukaryota > Metazoa > Chordata > Mammalia > Pilosa > Bradypodidae > Bradypus > Bradypus variegatus. The sequence continues at coordinate 11,283 of PVKY010002105.1, read as the reverse complement.
TCTGCAGAGGGTTGTGTGATCTTGGGGCGTTTCTGGTTTCTCTTGGAGCAGCACAGCTCAGGGCTGATGTATCCAACCAACAACATCTATAGATGACTGTGGGATTGGCATTCAGGTGCCGAAGCGGAAGCTGACGTGTATCTGGACTCCACTGGGGCGGGGTGGGGATTTTCTGTGCTTCTTCCCCCACAGGCTCTGCTCCTGTGCCTGGGGCCAGGCATGTCAAGGCGGGAGGATGGCACAGGGTGGCTTCCTGCCTGAGTGGATGTGGGGTGGAGGTGTACCAGGCTCCCTGTGGGCCGTCCAGATGGGGTGTGGGTCTGGTGCCCTTTCTCTTGCTCACCCCACTCCAACACACCTATGCCAGCACCTCCCTACACGGAAGCCAGGGGCTGGCCCAGCTGACCTCCCGGGGCACTTAATGGGTTAGCTTAAGCAAGCTGCGTGACCTCCCTCTTCCGTTTCCCCATCGGCAAAATGGGGCTGTTGAGAGGACCCCCTGAGGCTGAGATCCTAGCACGGGGCCTGGAGCCTGCTTTGCTCCGATCAAGTGTGCCTTTGCCTGTCTTTTCTGCTCAGGCTGCATGTCTTTCTTCTCTGGCACCTTTTCTTTCTGCTGCAGCTGGGCCTGGTCCCTGGGGGAGGAGGGCGGTGTTGTGGGAGGGGCCACAAGTTCTTCAGCAGTTGCTTTCTGCCTGCTATTGGTTCCCTGTGAAGCAGGGGCGTGGCCTTTACCTTATAATAGGGAGGGAGTCCTGAGTCTCTCTTAGCTCTTGCTGAGCCTTTGTCTGTGTAAGCTCAGCCTCCCTTTCTTTCTTTCCCTGCAGCAGTTGCCTGTGTCCAGCTGTCAGCTTTCTTCCTGGATTTCTATCTCCTCATTTTCCTGGTCTCCTCAGAGCGAAGCCCCCGGGTTATGCAACAGCCATGCCTGTGGACACGCTGACCCCCGGAGCCCGTGACGCCCCAGCCCTGCCTTTCCGCCTGCGGACCAAGGTCCCCGGCTACCTACTGCGGCGGCCAGCAGACGGGGGAGCCCGGAAACTTAGTGCTGTGGAGCGCCTGGAAGCCGACAAGGCCAAGTATGTCAAGAGCTTGCAGGTTGCCAGCACCCGCCAGGAACCTGTGCAGCCCCTGCTGTCCAAACAGCCACTCTTCAGCCCTGGGACTCGCCGCACAGTGCTCACACCCAGCCGCCGCGTTCTGCCACGCCCTGGCCGCCGGCCCCAGCTGGACCTGGATATCCTTAGCAGCCTCATCGACTTGTGTGATAGTCCGGTGTCCCCAGCCGAGGCCAGCCGTACCCTTGGGCGGGCAGAGGGAGCCCGCCAGGCCCCCCCAGCCACACCCCCACGGCCCCCGCCCAGCACTTCTGCGGTCCGCCGAGTGGACGTCCGCCCCCTGCCTGCCTCCCCTGCCCAGCCCTGCCCATTGCCAGGCACTGTCGCCGCCTCCAGCCCGGGCCGGCCCCCGGGATTGCAACGCTCCAAGTCAGACCTGAGCGAGCGCTTCTCCCGGGCAGCAGCCGATCTTGAGCGCTTTTTCAATTTCTGCGGCCTGGACCCGGAGGAGGCGCGGGGGCTGGGCGTGGCCCACCTGGCGCGGGCCAGCTCAGACATCGTGTCCCTGGCCGGGCCCAGTGCTGGGCTGGGCAGCTCTGAGGAGGGCTGCTCCCGCCGCAGCTCCGTCACTGCTGAGGAACGGGCCCGGGAGCGGGTCCCCTACGGCGTGTCTGTGGTAGAGCGCAACGCACGCGTCATCAAGTGGCTGTACGGCTTGCGACAGGCGCGGGAGACTCCAGCAGCCGAGGGCTAGGCCTCCGCAGGACTCGGCATTCGCTACAGATCTTAAAGATTCAGCTGGTTCTTTGACTTATCCTGGATCCATTCCCTGGCCCCAGGCAGATCAGAGGCTGCTGCTGCCTCTAGTGAACTGGATATGGAGCTGGGGAGGACTGACCCGAGAGCATCGTCTCTTGATCTTGGACCACCCCCTACCAGGGTTTTTGACATCAGTGTACCCCTGCTTGGCTTCTCTCCCTGGACTGGGTTTGGGTACTTGGCCCTCCCCACTGAGGGTGAGAGGCCAAGGGCTCTCACTATGCCTGTCTACCCACCAACTCTGTTTCCTCTTTCCTTCCTAGGCCTGTCTGTCTTTGCTGACTTCCTCTTCCTTACCCACTGGTTTCTGATTCCCTGGGAATTCACCCTGGGGCAAGGGCTGGGAGGGGTGGCCTATCCACTGCTCTCTAGGTTCTTGGCAGCCTGACATGGGTGGGTAGACTACAGGCAGGGCTGGCTTGGAGTCTGCACTGCTCTAACTTTGCTCCCCTTGATTAATAAACACAAATGCTTGGTTCTCAAGGGTAGGCCTTCATACTCTTCTGTGTTCACAAGGGGAGAGGTGGGAAGAGCAGGCTTGGGGTTGGGCCTCCAAAACTCAGTAATTGTTAACCCTGGGATCTGGTAGGGCATGAGGTCAGTGGCTAGCCTGGCGTGAGACTCGCTCGCAGGGGTTCCTCATGGCCCCTGTGGAAGGGGAAGCTGAGGCCTGGCCACAGTGTGAATTGGGATAGATCTGGGACCAGGACTGGGGCCTGCTGGGGAGAAGCCATCATGTTCTGCCCGTCTCCACCCCTCACCCAGTTCTCAAGGGGGCAGGAAGCTCAGAGAGGACCTTCCAATCTGGAGGTCATGCAGGCCATAGCACAGGGATTGGAAGGAAAGCTCTTGGAGGAAAAGAGACTCAGGATGGAGAGTGCAAAATGAGTGACCTTGTTGCCAGCGCTGGATGACCCTGGACATGCCAGTTTCCCTTTTTGAGCCTCAGTGGGAGAGTTGGATGGCACAGTCCTCTTTGGGTTGGGACACTGTTGTGTCTAGGTCCTTTGTGCCCATGTTGTAGCACCCGAGGGAAGGAGAAGGAGAGGCTTTGCGGTCTCAATTCTTTCTAGTCTTCCACCAGATTAGTTACCCAACAGGAGACCCCACCCTTGGGCCTGGCACACAAAGGGTGAAAGCCTGGGGTAGCCTCTGTCCTCAGCCCCTGCCCCCCAGGGGAGAAGTGGGGAGGGGCTGGGTGGTGCTTCCTTTCCCCCGGGCAGCCCAGCCTGCTTCGCTTAGAAACAGGAAGCTCTAATGGGGGTGCTGGTGACAGGTTTGATGTAGGTCTTATTTTAAGCATCAAGAGAGATTTCCGTTGGGCTGTTGACAAATATCCAGCTCAGCACAGCTGTCTGACTGACAGTCTATAACCAGTCCCCAGGGATTTGGGGAAAGATGGGAAAATCGGGTAATAGAAGAGGATGGTGTTAGAGCTCACTAGAAGAGAGAATCCCCTCGGGGTACAGATGGGGAGACTGAGGCACAATGACCTGCACACAGTCACCCAGCAGTTTTGACAGCTGGAAGTGGGGCCTCCTTGGTCTCCTTTCTAAGGGGTGATGGGGTCTGGAGGGATGATCTGGGTGGGCTCAGCAGAGGTGGTTGCTCTTGAGGTGGCAAAGACCAGCCTCAGGGTGCTGGACTGGAATTCTAGTCTAAGCTTTACCCCTGCTGAGACCCAAAGGGGTGGGGGTGGGGGCCTGGCTGCATCTTACATGTGAAGGAACAGGTTCAGGTCCCAGGACTGGTGGGTGGTTGGGCTGGGAGACCCTTGTTCCTAGAGGAAGTTTAAGTCCTGGCTCAGGTGCTTCACACCCATTCTCCCACTGAATCCTCCAGGTGACCCTTTGAGGGGCAGGGGTATTGTCTCAGAGCAGAAGGCTGACACAGTAGGTCTGCACTAGAGCCTGGGGTCACACCCTGCCCTGCTGGATACCCCAGTCAGTCGCACTCTGAATTCCTGATTCTCCCAACACATGCTCCACCTCTGTCCCCAGTCCTGGCAGCCTATGATTGTTCCTCTTGGTCACGTGATTTTGAACACCTACTGGTGGACAAAACAGGCATGGTCTCTGCCTTAGTCCCGGGGGAGAGGGTGGGCACCTAACCAGCAGCTGTCAGCCATGGAATGCCACGCAGGTGCAGTCAGGGGCTTCTGCACTAAGACCAGAGCTGTTCCTGGGATCTGGGTCTGGAGGTAGCAGACAAGGGCACTCAGAGGGCCTGTTGGGAAGAGAGCAAGGAGGGATTCTTGGAAGTGGGAAGGCTCCAGGCTGAGACTTGACTTCTACAGGGGCTGCCTGGCTGTAGGAGGGCGCTCCCTCCGCCAGGATTCTGGAGCCTCTTAGCCTCCCCTGCCGGGATCTGTGAAAGGAGTGGCTGGGGGTTTCTGCCACTCCCCCCCACCCTCCCACCCTGACAGCCTGTCAGCCTTGGGGATCTGCACAAACAGCCCCTCTATTGTTCCATCTCCAGTTGGAGCCGGGAGCAGCAGTGAGTGGCAGTCACTGCTTTTCAGCCCCTCAGAGGGCCTGCAGCTGCTGCCCTGTCTCCTGGGGCTGCCCGGCCCCCATAACAGGTCCCCAGGCCACCCTGGACCCAGCTGCCTAGCCTCTAATTAGGCAGAGATGAGACCTGCTCCCTGATCTGTTTCCCACCAGCTAATTATATATACATGGACTTGGGAGATGGGCAACCTGGCTGCTTTTTTCTCTCATGAACATATGAGGGGCCCCCGGGAAAGGCACCCCCCCTTACTTGCCAGGCCTCAGTTTACCCTTTTGGCAGGGGAGGGCATGCAGGTAGAGGGCCCTGTTCCTGACCCTGGTGAAATGGTTCTGGTTCTGTTACCTAGGCATTTGAGGGGGTAAGGGGAGAAACCTACCCTACCCGACATCCTGGGAGGGCAGGGGGATGGGGTGGGTGGGGAGGGGCCAAGGAATCAGATTGTAGGTCCCTGGCTCTGGGATGTCAGAGTGGGGTGGGGACACAGGCCAGGGCATGGTGACAGCCCTGAGCATGAACACAGGAGGGATTGAGGTTGGGCGGATCCACCCAGGCCCAAGACAGAACACCCTGTCCAAGTTTTAAAAAATTTAATTATTTTTCAGGTGATTTATATTTTTCCCCAGTGTTTTATTAGGAAAAATTTCAAATATATAAGAAAATTGAAAGAATTGTACACTGGCATTCTCATATACCTGCCACCTAGATTCACAGTTGTTACTTTTGCTTTATTTGCCATGTCATAGATTTACCCATCTATCCTTCTGTCCATCCATTAATACAATTTATTTTTTGAAGCTTTTCAAAGCAAGTTGCAAGTATCATTATGCTTCCCCTTCTGCACGTCACCACATATATCAAGTAGAGTTCAGAATTTATTTTTTGGGGAGAGATAACATTTATATACAGTGAAATGCATAGATCTTTAGAGTACCATTTGACAAGTTTAGACAAATGCCTACAGTACTCCATACCCCACTCAGGAAATAAAATGTCACCATCACTCCAGAAAGCTCCCTCGTGTCCCTTCCACGTCAATTCCTGTCCCCACTTCCTTGGATATAGCTATATATAAATTAACTAGCACTAATAAAAAACAGTATTCACTTGTTCTACCCCTTCCGTCTCCCAGCCCTGCTCCGCAAAGGCAACCGCTTTCAACTCTTGTAACTGTTTTTTCTCTTTTAACTATTTCCTCCATATTTCTAAATAATGGATGTTCCAGTTTGCTAATGCTGCCGGAATGCAAAACACCAGACATGGATTGGCTTTTATTAAAGGGGATTTATTTGGTTACACAGTTACAGCTGTAAGTCCATAAAATGTCCAAGGTAATGCATCAGCAAATGGGTACCTTCACTGGAGGATGGCCAATGGTGTCTGGAAAACCTCTGTTAGCTGGGAAGGCACGTGGCTGGCGTCTGCTTCAAAGTTCTGGTTTCAAAATGGCTTTCTCTCAGAAGGTTCCTCTCTAGGCTGCAGTTTCTCAAAAATGTCACTCTTAGTTGCTGCTCTTGGGGTGTTTGTCATCTCTCAGCATCTCCAGAGCAAGAGTCTGCTTTCAATGGCCATCTTTGAACTGTTTCTCATCTGCAGCTACTCTCTCAGCTTCTGTGCATTCTTCAAAGTGTCCCTCTTGGCTGTAGCAAGCTTGCTCCTTCTGTCTGAGCTTATATAGTGCTCCAGTAAACTAATCAAGGCCCATGCTGAATGGATGGGGCCACACCTCCTTGGAAATTAGCCAGTGAAAGATCTTGCCTTCAATTGAGTGAACACATCTCCATGGAAACATCCAATCAAAAATCTCCAACCCAATCAACACCAATATGTTTCCTGCCCACACAAGACTGCATCAAAGATAATGGCACCCCATTATTGGGGGACATATACATTCAAACCAGCACAATGGACTTCTGCTGTTTTCTTGGTTCATTAATTTTAGACAAATGTTGACTGACCTACTTCACAACTGTGCCCTGTGACGTCCGACTGCCTGGGTTTGGATTCCAGCCCTTCCCTTTGCTGATTGTATGACCTTGGGCAAGTGACTTGGCCTGCTAGGTCTTGGTTTCCCCATTTGTAAAATGGGGGTAATGAGAATTTAGGATTTGAGGTTGTCATGAGCACTGAACATGTAAAGTGCTTAGAACAGGGCACATCACCCAGTGAGTTGTCAAAGTGTTTCCTTTTATAATTTTTATTGTCAAGGAAGATTTAGCTTTTACTCACACCCTTTCTTTCAATCTACATTTATTTCCATTTTTTGTTAAATGAGTATTTATTGTTATTTATGTTATGACTACGTAAATGCTGTTTCCTGCTAAGCTAAGTTGCATATTATGGTTACATTTCCTTCCTTGCACAACTTTTTATTCTCCTTAGAGTTACTACCTGCCTTGCTTTTTTTCACTTAGTTTCCTCTTAACCCATCCTTAATTCTTCTGACCCCCTTAATTTCTCCATAGTCACACATAGCAGATAATCTATTGATTCCAATTTCCCTCCTGAAGCTCTTCAAGTGCTTTTTAACACCCCTCTGCCTTTTAAATAGTGGAACCAACTTTAAAACTAAAATCTCAAGCACAAGTAAAATCTGAAGACTCGTGCACTCTCTGGATCAGTTTGTGGCAGGTGCTGCACTGGGCACGATGGTGAGCTAGACAGAAGTGTCTTTGTCTGTGGGGGGATGAAAACTTAAGTTGTGGCTCCAGGCCCCAGGCCTCTCCATTCCCATGTGGGGACCCATCAACTCCCCCTCCTGGAAACCTCAGTCTCTCAGGAAGTCCAGATTCACTGAAATATAAAATGGGGGTCATTATAATCACTCCCAGTGTGTGTTGTGGGTGCTGGGGACACAGCATTGGTCTCCCCAACCCTGCCCCTCAAGAAGCTCACAGAAGACTGGGAGAGAGAGGTAGCTGGGATGATGGGAGTGCATGTACGGAGGAGAGGGCTTCTCAGAGGAGGTGCATTGACAGTGGGCTCTGATGGGCAAGGGTAGTAAACAGTTATGACCATGTGCTGGTGCTGAGAATGTCCGTGCATTACCATAGTAAATCCCCCAATGACCTTTTGAAGGAAGTAGTGTTTTTATGCTGGGGAAACTGAGACCAACAGAATCCAAATGACTAGCCCAAGGTCACACAGCTAGGAAACTGTGGAGGCAGGATTTGAACCCATGAAGTTGGTTTCCATAGTCTAGCTCTTCACCACACACTGTGCTGCCTCTCCCAGGCTGGCTCTTGGCTCCTGTTACCAACCCATCCTGTGCTGTCTGGTCCTCTCCTGTCTGTTCACAGGCGTGGACCTCTGGCTCATCCTGTGCCCTTCACTTTATTCATCCATTCACTCAACAAAAGTCTGCCGGGCACCACCAGAGACATAGAGCTTGGGCAATGTGACCCTCCCATCCCCAGATTGGCACTGCATCAACACTTGAGCAGCGAGGAGGGTGTTCTGAGTAGAGGGATGTGTGGGGTTGGGTGAGGCTGAGTGTGCATGTGTGACCTGCAACAGCACGTGAGTGAGTGGGTGCCGACAGCTTTTCTATGGAAGGTCATGAGTATGCATTTTGTGCGTGTGTATGTATGTAGGTGTTGTCTGCAGAGTGTGTGTTCACCAGGTACGTGTATCAGTTAGCCTTGGCTGTGTAACAAATCACCTTAAACTCAGTAGCATAAAACTGCAATTTTGTATTAGCCCATGATTCTAAGTCTAGGCAATTTGGCTTGGGCTAAGCTGGGCAGTTCTGGTCTTGCTCAGGTTCACCCAAGTAGCTGCAATCAGCTGAGGCTGTGTGGTCTCACAAGGCCTCGCTCACATGCCTGGCAGTTGGCAGGCTGTTTGCTGGGATGTCTCAGTTCACCTCCAGGAGGCTAGCTTGGACTTATTTACATGGTGGTCTCAAGGTTCCACATTCAGCAGGAGGCAACTAGCTCCAATGAACAAGTGGTTTTTAAGCCTCTGCTTGCATCATGGCTACTAATGTTCCACAGGCCAAAGTCCCCTGGCCAAGTCTGATTTCAGAGGTAGATAAACAGAATACCATCTCTCAGTCATATTGCAAAAGAGCACAAGAACAGGCATGGGGGATTATTGCAGCCAGTTTCAAACAATATACCACAGCCTATGGGTGCTGAGAAAAGTGTTGAGCTTTGGAATCACACAAACCTGGGTCTCAGTCCTGGATCTGCCACTACTTGCTGTGTAACTTTATGCAAGTTGCCTCACCTCTCTGGGCCTCTGTAAACTGGATAAAATTGAATGAAATGACATGATCTTTATAATGTGCTTATGACATTTATTACTCCAACATATATTTATTGAGGACCTACCGTGTGCCAGGCAGTAGCAATACGCTGGAGATATTGCAGTGAACAAAATGGACCAATATACCTGCCCTTGGGGAGCTCACCATCTAGGGTGTTGAAGGATATTAATTGATCATCCCGAGAACTAAGATGAGGGCCTGGGAGGATAGGCCTAAAGTGGAAGGAGGAGTTGCTGATTTTGCCGGAAGGTCTGGGAAGCCTGGGATATTTGCATTGACATGTGAAGGATGGATGGGAGTAAACCAGGAGAAGAGGGAATGGGGTGGAAAAGGAATTCATGATGAGAGAACAGCATATGCAAAGGCCCTGTGGTTATAGGGCAGGTTTGAGGGACAGAGAGAAGGTGGGTGAGGCTGGACCTGGAACACAAGGGCTGGCCTGTGTGGGGCTGTGGGAGCCGCTGCTAGGAACTGGCCTTTGAACAACATATCTACCTTGCCAGGTGGCCTGAAATAAAACCCAAAGGCCTTACTCTGGTCTATGAGGCACTCATGATCTGGCCCCTTGTTATTCCTCCAATCTCTCCCTTTATCCTCCCCTTTAGTGACTTTGCTGCAGCCAGGCTACCTCCTTGCTGTTCCAGCAACACACTAGTCCCATCCCCACCTCAGGCCCTTTGCATTTGCTCTTTCCTCCGCCAGTGTTGATCCTGCCCTAGATACCCACATGTCTTTGCTCTCACTTCACTCAGGTCTCTGTCCACCTGTCTCCTTCTCAGAGAGGCTTTCCCTGCCCCCAACCCCAGCCCCCTCCCAGCTAAACCATTAGCATCTGACAGTCTCTAGCCCTCTACCCTGGTTTATTTTTCTTCTTAGCAAACATGAATCCCTGGTTTGTATTAAACAGAGCTGCATTATTTGTTTATTGTCTCTCACTTAAATGCAGTTCAGGAGACAGTGACTTTGCTTTGCTCTAGGATGTGTTCCCATCCCCCAGAAACAGTGGGTGTTCCATAAACATTTGTTGGATGAAGGAATGAGTGAAAATGAACGAGTGAATAATGTTCTGGAAAGAACTGGCTCTGGAATTAGGAAGTCTGAATTCAAGTCCCAGTTAGGCAACCTAAAGTAAATTATTCGCCTCTCTAAGCCTCAGTTTCCCTAGTTGTGACATGAGGCATTTGTGGTCTCTAGGGAGGTTCTAGGTTGGGAAAGGAAGACCCCAGGTTGTGGAAGGGACAGTCTGTGGGGGAGGAAGGAAAGAGCTGGACTATTACCCTGGTGAGGGCAAAGCCTCCCTGGGGATGAAAATAGCCCAGCCCAGCCCCTAGGTTGGCCCCCAGCCTTGTGTGGCCTCTAGCTGGAGCCTGGGGCCTCTGTCTGGAGTCTGCCAGTCTGGCGCTGGGCTGGGATCGAGGCTGCTTGACAGCTGGGCCAGGAGTTTGTAAAAGTGAGCTCTGTCTGTGGGATGCCCCCAAACTCCCTCCTCACCTATCCCTCCTCCCTTAGCATCCACCAGCGGGACAAATTCCTTAATCCTCGACATGCCTACAGACTTTGCACCTTGCAAAGCTCTCTTGGTCCATTTCTAATGTCACTCCAACACAGTAGCTACTTTACCAGTGGGAACGTTGAGGCTCAGAGAGGGCATCTGTCTCACTGAATGTTTCACAGCTAAGATACAGTGTAGCTATGACTCAAACCCAGGCCTGGCCTACGTCTGCCCTCAGGCTTGGGTATGCCAATGTGTGTTTGTGTGCACACGTGTGAATGTGTGTGTAGTTTTGTGTGAACCCCATTTGAGCCTCACTGCCAAACAGTGTGCCCCCTACACCCCTGGCCCTTGGTCTCTGATAGGGTGTGGTGGTTTTGAGCACCTGGTTCAAATCCTGCCTTTGCCACTTCCTAACTGGGTGTGGCCTCTTTGCCCCTCATTCCTCACTGTCTGCCAATAGGGCAACTCCCTCAATCCTGGACACTATAATGACTAACATTATATGCATTGCACAGGTTTTTGAAAAGTTTAATATGTGGCCAATATTTAAACATTTAAACCATGGGAGAATAACACATACACATCAGCTAATGGCAATCTTATCAAGCCCCACTACCCACTGTGTGCCCAGCACAGAGCAAAGCACCCCCAGGAGCTCATGCCTTCTTCTCCCCGTGAAGGGGGCACCATTACTGTTTCATCAATCAGAGTCTCAGAATGATGGTACCATGTGCCCAAGGTCACACAGGCACATGGGGAGGGATGGACGGTTCAGGGGCAGCTGAAACCCAGGCTCTCACCTCATTGGGATCCTGGAGACATTTACTGTCACCCAAGGAGGTGGATCACCCTTCTCTGGGTCTCGGTGTCCTCTTGGCAAAGCAGAGGTGGGCTGTGGTGAAAGGAGACAGCCTGGCCAAGAATGGGGGCTTAGTAGACCCCAACTCCTGAGTTCTCATGAGAAGCCCAAATCTCAAAAAATGTTTTGTATAGGCAATTCTCTCACTGTTTAAATGTGGGCAACTAATTAAATTAAAAGTACCCCAGGCAGATGATTATATGGTGGTGTAGATTGCAAGGGGTGATAGTGTGGTTGTGAAAACCTTGTAGATCACACCCCCTTTTTTTTTTTT